>OY755241.1:72924998-73057676 GCA_963576725.1 Azorinus chamasolen | reverse complement strand
GATTTGTTAATTGGATAGTCTATTTATGTCGGACAATAGCTTTGAGCTAGTGTTGTATATGTTGATAACAACCGACTTTAAATAAAGATTATCTTATCTTATCTTATAGATCAAGCTGGAATGGTATAAACCCGACACATAAATACAACACATACGGTACAGACGGATTTTGAAAAATAAGAGGCAGTGGTTATTTGGAAAAAAACGTACGAATATGTTCTACATCTTTTAGGAATATAAATAATATTTAAGCATCGATTTCTTGCTGAATGATATTTAAATTAATAAACCGCGACTAAATATATTCTCAGTTTATGCGGAGTGCGCGTGGTTTATGCTCTCCCAAAATGGCTTCGTTGACCTACGGAAAACGGAAGGTAAGTCATTTGTTTAGCTTTTTATACGTATCAAAATGTGTGTGTTTGTGCGTATATCATATTTATACATCTATTCTCGTTTGTAGAATGTATCGGAAGTCGCAACTATTTATTGAAATTAGTTTATTACTACTCCACTGGAATCGTCTCCAAGGTCATACAGCGTAGATTCTACGTAGCGTATCACGTCCCGCTCATCTTTTCGGTTCACTTAGCAATCAAACTGATGACGGTGATTACAAATCTTAAAATTGTATGAAAAAACTAATATTTACTTTGTAACTAATAGGTCTTCTAAGTTAAATCAGTTTAAATGAATTCCCAAAATACATATTTGTCGCGGTTGAAACCTTTTTAATGACGTAGCCATTTTGTGCTATTTTGTGTTTCTCTGCCCTATTTCGGTGCAGATTATGTTTTATCCAAATACAGTGTTCAAAAAAAGCGTATGACTACATTTATAAATTAAAAGTAGTAGATCTAGGTCTATAACTTAAAGGTCAAATAAACAGATTTGATTTTCATCAAATTCTGATAGTATGCAGTTAGTTAAACACCAAGGTTTAGAAAATTCTGACCGTTTTTATCTAGTTTTGATTTAAATTGAGTTTTTATTGTACTGCTAACCGTGCATTTTGAAAATCGATACATGATTATCTCCCTTGCGTGACATCACTTGTGATGCTCGCCAGTCAGGGATCCCATTGAGAGGGAGGAATGTACACAGAAAATTAACCTTTTCCTTTAAATTAACACCTCTGCAAACAAAGCAGATCCTGATCAGAGCCTACAGGAACCGTCTAATTAGGGTCTGTTCTGTTTGCTTACAAAATTAGATCAAATCCGACACCACAGTTTCTATAAATACCCACATTATTTTCACACTTTTCCAGACATTACGTCCATGGATTAGCCATATAAAGTGACACTTTATCGAGTAGGGGAAACTATTTATGGGATGTTATGTTTATTTTAGGTGTGAAATACAATGATACTTAATATTAACCCTTTCCCTCATATAAACGTGTTTTCACGTACTTGCCAACAGAGTAGACCCTGATCAGACGGCTCCTAGAGGAGCCGTCTTATCAGGGTCTGCTCTGTTTGCTAATGGAATTTGATAGATCTGTTTCTTTGCTTTCTAAAATGTCTACAATGTTTCACTTTCCACATTTTTGTATAACTGTTATGTCCATAAATATTCAGTACGTATTTAAATGTTGAGTAAACAAAGAACAGGGAAAGGGTTAAACACATAATTTTTAATTTTGTTAATCTTAACCCTTCTCTTGCTGAGTTTTAAAATACATTTGTCCTTTTTTACCCATGCCCTGTTGTATAATTACATATATCTCCACTGTGTACACATATTTTGCTGTCCAATCGCTGCTGTGGAGTGCACTGATTGCACAATCAACTTGTAAACAGTGCAGACCCTGATGAGAGCTGTTTCATCTGGGTTTTCACGTTGGACAGGTAGGTATATTGACGTGAATAGCAAGCGAAGGGATAAAACTTACTTTACCTGTCAGTGAATTTACACTATTCATAAACTTTAATTTTAAAATGAGGGTCCCGCCCATGAGTTTAGTCCAAACAACTGTTAGGTAGAACCGAACATCTTTAGATGAATTTCATATGTAGCTAGGCAAAGTGGGTTCAGATGAAATGGGACGTTCTTGTTAAGTAACATAGTACTATGTATAAATGTACGTACTTTAGAAAAAAAGAAAATTCCACCAAAATACAGAAAAAATAGAAAATTATTTATTTATGTATTTATTTTACTTTAACATTTGCAATACCAAAATGATGCAATACTTTCAGAAAATCGAGTAAAGGTTGAAATACCAAAATATGTATTTTGTTGGGAAAATGAGAAAAAAGATGGATCTTGATAACAAATGGTTGTCAGTCTTGAAGAATGACTATTTTTTTTATTAACATATTCATGTAAACTTCTAAAGCTTGTGAATTATGTTTAAATGACTGGACCCACTACAATTAAAAATGTCTATTAAAAAAAATATGGTCAGCACATTAAAACTGTTACTACATTTTTTGTATCATAATTTTAGGGTGGTACTAAACAGAGACAACAAGTGTCAACTAGAGACAACTAGAGACAACTAACTTAAAAAGGCGTTTTAGGGTATTATTTATATATTAACAGCCAGATTAAGTAGTATTATACCGCAACAGATTGAAAATTATCAGTTTGGATCCAAAATAATGTCTTAGATTGCATTTTGAACCCCTGTTGCACCCAAATTACACAAACTATATTCCGCCGAGTATAGCCGACTCAGAGTCAACTGAAGTCAACAAGGGATATACCTCTTATTAACAGTGTTAATGTGGAGAATTATATTGTAATGATAGAAGAAGTTATTATTTTGATTATTTCTGTTGTTTTCATTTTGATCAGAACATGTAAAGTGAGATAGTTCATTAATTTTGATCGCTGTACACACGATAGCTGATTATGTGTTGACGTGTGATTTACAAAGTCGT
Source organism: Azorinus chamasolen (assembly GCA_963576725.1). NCBI lineage: Eukaryota > Metazoa > Mollusca > Bivalvia > Cardiida > Solecurtidae > Azorinus > Azorinus chamasolen. The sequence goes on along the minus strand of OY755241.1, from coordinate 73,054,785 downwards.
GACAATCGCACATAAGCTACTACTGTTTGAGCACCGGTCCATTTGAGCACTATGTAGACCCAGATCAGTCATTTCACCGTCAATATGGCTTTTGATCAAGATATGTGGGGTTTGATCTGGCAAAGGAAAACACTTTTTTCAGACGAATGTAGTGAATACAATGAAGACCCTGATCAGCCACCGAGTTGACGGTGTAGACCCAGAACTTCATATTTTGATTACGTTTTTATTGAACGCATCAGTCACACTAACGTACTCGTACATGTGCACAAGTTAGTGCGCCCAGGAATCGGGACGAGAACCCTGCGTTTTTGAGCACCGAATTTTGAATTTTGAAAACTTATGCCAATGTTCCAAAAAATACTCAAAACTCCTCAAAATAATATTGATCAGTTGTTACAAGATAACACTATTTACAGCTATTTACAAACATCCCGCATATATTAAAGTAATCTGTTAATCTGGCTAAATAATTTAGATGTTTGTTTAAAATACATTTAAAATCAGATTGTAAACCAAATACATGTAGACAAAATTGGTAATAGTGGATGGAAAGTCGGCAGTTTAAACGCCTAATTACTTTCTCCAAACTTTATTCGATGGAGAATATATAACTATCATAATGTGAATAACATTTTAACCCTTTCCCTCATAATAAACGTATTTTCACGCTTCTGCAAACAGAGAAGCCCCAGATCAGATGACTCCTCTGGGAGCAATCTGATCGGGGTCTGCTCTGTTTGCTTATGGAATTTTGAAAGAGCGATATGTTTCATTACTGTCTAAAATGGCTATACTGTTCCATGTTCCTTATTTCATTATAACTATTTTGTCCATGAATATTCAGTAGGTATTGAAATTTGGAATAAACACTGAACAGGGAAAGATTGGCTCAGATCGTTTCAGAGCCATGGCCTAAATCAGAGACAGATAACGTCTTTTGTCAGCCATGCAAAATGGAAAGCCAAATGTAATAGTTTACGGCACATATCGTTATTCTAAGTTATAGTTGACCATTTGAATTTACCATTGCAAAAAAACGGATGACCGAATGAACCACGGATGCTGCAGTCGAGGGTGGAATACATCCCTTAGGAAAAAGAACTGCTAAAAACTGCAGTTTTTTAGCAGTGAAATAGCAGTTTTTTGAAAATACTGCCTTCTTTAGCAGTATTTTATCATGGCCATCAGTTGTTGGTGAGCAGTTTACTGCAATTTTCAAATAACTGCTAAAAACTGCATGTATAGCTTTATTCATTTGTGACAGTTTTTAACAGTAAAACATAACTGCTACCTGAAAAAATGGTTTAATTTGCAGTAAATAGCAGTACTTTTCTTGGAGCAGTTTTCTGGTTGCTTTTATTTGAACAGAAGAACCAGTTTATAGCAGTTTTCATTTTACTGCATGATAAAAACTGTAAACCTTTAAAAGTTATAAGTATAGGATCCTATATCTACTATAGAAATGGAAAACAAATTCGAGCTAGCAATTATTTTATTACTAATAGTATAATGACAATGTAGATTCCATATCAAGCTGACGATCAGTGATCCAGCTAGTAAAAGAAATAGCTGGCGCATCACCCGTTCCTTATTTGCAAGCGCCATGTTGCCTGGCATGGCGCCAAGTTGCCTCTTTGAATGTGGAAAAGTGCAGACACTGATCATTCTGGCTCAGCGTGAGATCAATTATCTCCATCCACTGGTCCGGTATATATACCCCCTTCCCTATGTAGCATAGCCCCTATTGCGTTGGTCAATTAATTTATGTTATTAACCTATGAAATATAGATAACAAACAACTCCATCTAAGGTTACAAGATGTGTTTGTGAAACGCTATATATACACTATATGCCCCCACAGTATAGCAAATGTAATACCTAAACATTTGTACTTTGACCTTGGAGGATGGCCTTGACATTGTCATGTCACCACTCAAACTGTGAGCTAGGCTTCATGAGATACATATGTAAATGCCAAATATAAAGTCTATATACATGTATCTCTATTGGTTCGAAAGTAAGTTAGTTGACCTACATGTATATATCTGGCCTTTGACCTTGAAGGATGACCTTGTCCCTAACATGTCACTTCTGAAAATGTGCAGCTTCAAGAGATATATATACATGAATGCCAAATATCAAGTCTCTATTTCTACTGATTCAAAAGTTATGCCCAAGGTTGAAGTTGCTGACAAACAAATAAACATTTGACCTTTGACCCTTAAGGATGACCTTGACATGTCACCCCTCAAATTGTGCTGCTTTATGAGATACTTATGCTTGCCAAGAATCAAGTCTCTATCTGTAATGCCTCAAAAGTAACGACCGACGTTAAAGTTGGTGAAACAAACACCCCCCCCCCCCCCCAAAAAAAAAAAAAAATCTGATTGGGTGGGGGGGGGGGGGGGGGGGAGAGAGAGAGGTTCACAATTAGAGGCCAGATATATTGATCATATATGTCTCTTATTAGACTATTTTGCGTAAGAATTATCAAATTGTCAATCACAATAAAAAAAAACCAATTGCTTCCGTAAACCAATTAAATTAATTAAAATATCCCAACTTGGCTTTGTTAAAATCCTGAAATCAAACCCAAGCTGATTAACACGACTTAATTCGCCGTAACGGTAAACGCGTCCCAGTGCGAATATCGTAGGTACGAAGCTCGCTGGCCCGAACCGTTCTGGTTCCCTTTCGCGTGTTTGGTTCCTAGCGTATGAAATCTGCTGAAATTCTGGCGGTTGAAGAAGTTAGTGGATAATTTCGTTTTGCATTGCCGAAAGGGCTCCAAAGAGGTAAATATAGCTCAGTCTTTGTGTATATTCTATGCAATATTAAAATCGTGTCATTTTCAGGTATATTCTATACGATTACAGTTTGTAAACACTGTTTATTTGCGACGATTTTCGAATTCAAATCGGTCTCCGTTCAAATGCATGGTTTCGGACATCCATGTTTCGGACGAAATGTTATTGTATCATTGCGTTGTATAATTATGCACAGTATGCATTTGTGTTCGAATAATTGAAATGACTAGGATCCACATCAGACATACATTCACGCTGTTTTAATGTTTATTTTCAGTTAGACGTGAAAGCATTGATGACCAGTATACAGTTGGCAGTTTCTTATAAACATTCTATCAACTCCATGGCAGAACCGTTACATATGCCTTCATGTAAAATAGCCCGCTTGGAATAGAATGTCTATGCAGCGAAGAACAACTTGATACTGTCTTAGCTGGTTTTTCCAGCCCAAAGGATCGGTTGCAAGGTAATGTAAAATAAAATGCTAAATAGCCTTAATTGTAAATTACCCATGATGCAATACTGGGAAGAAACCAACAAACTGTCAATATTTCTAGTTTTAAAAATGTGTCGAGTTGTCGATTACATAGCATGACAGTTGATAGAACACAGCTGAATTAGGCTTTTAGAATTCCATAATTGCCATGGTGAGTTAATTATCAATTCTAATAAATTAAGACTAATTAGATTTTTATTATTCAATATTGTTTATCTTCGATTTTCATGTAAGTTGGTGGGTGGGGTAATATTCTAGCTAGCTCTTCACCCCTCTACTCTCTATTTCTGTTTAACGTGACAGTGATCAACCATGCAACACCAGAGTCACTGTACCCATGCATCTCATGGGGAGAGACATGAAAATACAACCAATAACCAGATTTATTAAAAAAGAAAATTGAATATGTTTACTTTTTTCCAGCAGTCATGTTTGCAATGAAAATGACAGTATAGCAAGTAAAATAATATTCTTACCTGTTTTAGTTGGGAACAGACCTATAAGATTTGTTGAGATTTAACCCTTTACACCATGGATGTTCATGGAAGTAATTGCGTCACATTATTACTAGATTATATAATTTATATTGCATTATGGCATAAAATTATGAACACAAATTCTGGCTTAGGCAGAAAATATATTATTCCAAAAGCAAATAGAGAAGATGGGGATTAGTTATCTCTTACAGGATTGATCTTGGTCTACTCCATTTGCAAAGCCATAGAAGTGTATGATGTAAAAAGTTAAATATCCAGATTTATGAAATTTGTCAATAAATTGGACATCTATGTAAATAGGTCAGTCAAAACATGATAAATCTTTCATTATAGGTTGTTGAATTTAAGTGTATAAAACATAAACAGGGAGGAAGAATTAGATTTAATATTATTTTGATAATGTTTATGTTATTTTAATAGTAACATTTGTTATTGCAGGACTGGGGACACAGCTGTGCCTATAATCCAGATCAACAAGCCTGACACACAAAGAGAAGAAAAGGGGTAGTTGTCATACAGAAAAATGAAGGTGCAAAAACTTGTCACCATCTTTTCAAAAGACCATAGACTTGCATAAGATTGTGGGGACAGTTTCATGATGGAGCAACTCTTCAAGAAGATAGACAGCACTCTGGATCTTTTGATTTGTTAAAGTAATTTTGCTAGGTGTAAATATCTATTCAAATGGCTAAAAACAAGACTACAACTTACAAGAGAGCATGTATTTTGTACAGTTATTGTAGTATAACATCTGTGTTGAAAAGGAGTACATGTGTTCTGTACAAATAGTATAGATTAAGTTTAGAGGGCTTGTAAGAGAGCTGTCTTAACAGGATCTACTCTGTATGCCATCTTTTAGTGTTTTGTAAAATGCCCAGTAACGGTGCAATTAACTTATTCTTAAAAATTAAGAGCGAACCTTTTGAAAACTGCAGCATAAATAATAATTTTCATTTAGCCGTATGTTATGTTTTTCCATTACAGTATATAAAATGTTAAAAAACTTTTGATGGAAATTTATTTGTTCCCCGCCCCCATCCCAGCAAAAAATACTGGCAGTTTTTCTTCCAGTATTCAATGATGTCATTTTACTGCTTAAAAATAATGGCCAGTTATTTTGCAGTTTTTCTTCCAGTATTTTATGATGTAATTTAACTGCTGAAAAAATGTGGACAGTTTTTCTTCCAGTTTAATGATGTCATTTAACTGGTTCATAACTGGTAAGCCAGTTATTTTGCAGTTTTTTATGACCTCATATGACTGCTAGCTCATTTAAATATTTCGGCCGATTTCACTGCACTTTCACTGCTAAAAACTGGTTTAGAACAAACTGCTAAAAAACTGCTTTTTACTGGTTCTGAAAAACACTGCTAAATCACTGCAAGTTAACTGCCTTCCTTTTTCCTAAGGGATGCCGTTCAATATTTGGCATTAATCTTTTTGCCAGATATGGAACGTCACAGTCTGCGATGATCTCACTTTAAGCTCAGATATTTGGAGCTTAAAATATCATCAGATACAGACACTCTATTAATGACAACGGAAACTTCAAGCTGAGCCAAATGTTCCGTAGGTTCTCAACAGCATTGTCTTTAAGGTGCTTTGCACATAGGACCCTAGTTGCTTTCACATAAACCCCGTCATTCCAAACAAAATCAGTGAATTTTACTGAGATTTCTTGGGACCTATCAGCACTGTGGGATGAAGACTTGGCAGGTGTAGAAGTGTTGGGTCTTGGGGAAAAACAAATATCACCCCGATCAGATCGTTTTGAATGACGGTTAACATAAAGCTTAACTAATTATTATTAACGCATATATGCAAACATAGTAGACTCAGATCAGACGGCTAGCCTACTATACATGAGTCGTCTGAAGCGTCTGCTCAGTTGGCTAGAGGAATTTGATAGATCTGATTCTTTACTTTCTTAAATGGCTACAATGTTCCACCTTCCATATTTCATTATATATAACTATTTTGTCCATGAATATTAAGTAGGTATAGAAAGTTGGACCAAATATAGAACAGGGAAAGGGTTAAAAGACATGGTAAAAGTTAAACTGGTAAAAAGTTAAACTGCATATCTCTTGACACACGCCGCTAGTTATCGGTGATCGATGATCCAATCATCGGATTAGCACCTCTGTTGATTATGTATTATGCTCAAGGCACGGTTAATCTTCACCTGTCACTTGCCATGTGCCGCAACATATCAATACTCAAATATATACCGGTATGCAAACTGAAGCTGCTGAATCTGGGTCTACTCTGTTTGCAAAGGCGTATCTATGAGGGAAAGGGATAATTAACACTCGTTGATTTACTGAATGAATAAAGTTTAATTTAACGCCATTGTTATCATTTTGAAATTACTAGCCTATGCAGCTGATTGATCAAGATACACTCTGTCATAAAATTAAAATGTGCAGTTTTCCGTTGAAGCAGAGTACCAGATTAACTGAATTGTTTATAGAATACGCCAGCAAAAATCAATCAGAAATAGTTACGTAGGGAAACAACTTGTGAAAAAGTGGTTTGGCAAGCTATGTGCGAAAGTGCGAATGTCATGACTATCTAAATCTCACGCCAACACAATTTCTAATTTAGAACACGGTTGGAAAATATCCCATTTTAAACGTTTACATCGCTTATTTTTACATAAAAAAATTCTTATAAATATTTAGAATGACTTTACCTACTAATATTGAGAATAACCCTACTATATTAACCACAGTAACCCGATATTTATCGAGTTGGCTTTGTTGACTCTGGGTTGGCCGGTGTCGGTGTCTTTCCATTGCTATAATTCGGGTTTTAAATGCAATCTAAGGTAATATTTCGAATATTTAATTTTTTTTTATTCATTTATTACAGTATAATATTACTATATATGACTGTTTATATATAAATAATGCCCTAAAACGCCTTTTTAAGTTAGTTGTCTCTAGTTGTCTCTAGTTGACACTTGTTGTCTCTGTTTAGTACCACCGTAATTTTTATTTTTACAGTATACTCGTATGTGCAATTTAATCATGGTTTATATGGAAACAACAGTAAACATAGCCATTAGAATTTCTCTATGCATGTATGAATGAAAATGTTAAAATGGCCTTAGGCCATATTGTACTGCGCCATATTACACATGAAATGCCCCATGCAGGGTCAATAGTCTCTAGATGTCAGTTATCATAGTTGCCCTTTGTCAAATACCCGACAGGGGACAATGGTTATAACAAGGCCATGAAACCCGCATCCTTTATATTATGTAGTGATGCATTCCTTTATGTAGCTGTAGTAGCGTATCAAAATAATCAATCATTGTGGTCATGATAAACTATTTCCCTGATGAAAAAATATGTGTGAGTAAATCATTCCACATGCCTGTTTATGTCAATGCAAACATAGTAGACCCAGATCAAACTTATTGAAACAAATTTTACAAAAGGAGTACATCCAGATCAGACAGCTTCTGCTGTAGCTCCCTGATCAGGTTCTTGTCAATTTGCTTATGAAATAATATACCTGTAGGTTTGGTTGGACAATTACTGCCATAGCCAGTGCTCATAAACTCTGCATTATTTCTTACACGAATATTCATGTAGAAGATCTAAAGGCTTTTTTCACAATGTTAACTTTTCAAATAGATCATTGGCTCTGACAGATCAATTAGGATTAGATCAACAAAATTTCATAAACAAACAGAGCAGAACCTGATCAGACAGCTCTTAAGGAACTGTACGATCTGGATCAACTCTATTTGTAAACGCCCGTGACGCCGTTAATATATAAGAAGAGAAGGACTGGGAGATTGATTTTAAAGCAAATTAGGTGTCTGCTGCCAACAGTGCTAAATCGTGTTTATTAGTCATTTTTTTCTCTTAAGAATATTTATTAAAGATTTCATGACCTCATGAATATTCATTACAGGGATTACAGAGACGCTAGACAACCCTGGTCGAATCTAAAGAGATAAGTCTATGGACTAAGCAATCAGAGCAGAACCTGATCCAACAGTTTGTGCATAATTTGGGTTTACGCTGTTAACAAAACTTTGTATAGAATAATTTTCCGTAAAGAAAAAGCCCATTAACATACAGTGCTAGACCTATTACGTCACATTTATAACGGAGTGTAGCATATTATTTTTTAGCTCACCAGAGCACAAAGTGCTCAGGGTGAGCTTTTGTGATCGCCCGTTGTCCGTCGGCGTGCGTCGTGCGTCGTTCGTCGTCCGTCGTCAACAATTTGAACCTTTAAAAATCTTCTCCTCTGAATCTACAGGGATCTCAACTTTCATCTTTGGCACATAGCATCATATTCAGGTCCTCTACAAAAGTTATATAAATTATGCCCCTGGGGTCAAAATTGACCCCGCCCCAGGGGTGCCTTGTTTTCAATAGAAACATATAGTAAAACTTTGAAAATCTTCTCCTCTGAAACTGGAAGGTTCTCAGCTTTCATATTTAGCACATAGCATCATGTTCAGGTCCTCTACAAAAGTTATATAAATTATGACCCCTAGGTCAAAATTGGCCACGCCCCAGGGATGGGCAGTTTTCAATAGAAACAAATAGTGAAATCTTTGCAAATCTTCTTCTCTGAAACTGGAGGGCTCTCAGCTTTCGTATTTGGCACATAGCATCATGTTCAGGTCCTCTACATAAGTTATATTATTTATGGCCCCAGGGTCAAAATTGGCCCACCCCAGGGGTGGGCAGTTTTCAAAAGAAACAAATAGTTAAATCTTTAAAAATCTTCTTCTCTGAAACTGGAAGGCTCTCAGCTTTCATATTTGGCACATAGCATCATGTTCAGGTCCTCTGCAAAATTTATATAAATAATGGCCCCGGGGTCAAAATTGGCCCGCCCCAGTAATGGGCAGTTTTCAATAGAAACAAATAGTGAAATCTTTGAAAATCTTCTCGTCTGAAACTGGAAGGTTCTTAGCTTTCATATTTGGCACATAGCATAATGTTCAGGTCCTCTACAAAAGTTATATAAATTATGGCCCCGGGGTCAAAATTGGCCCCGCCCCAGGGGTTGGCAGTTTTCAATAGAAACAAATAGTGAAATCTTTGAAAATTTTCTTCTGAAACTGGAAGGCTGTCAGCTTTCATATTTGGCACAGAGCATCATGTTCAGGTCCTCTACAAAGTTCTATAAATTATGGCCCGGGGTCAAAATTGGCCCCGCCCCAGGGGTGGGCAGTTTTCAATAGAAACAAATAGTGAAATCTTTGAAAATCTTCTCATCTGAAACTGGAAGGTTCTCAGCTTTCATATTTTGCACATAGCATCATGTTCAGGTCCTCTACAAAAGTTATATAAATTATGGCCCCGGGGTCAAAATTGGCCCCGCCCAGAGATGGGCAGTTTTCAATAGAAACAAATAGTGAAATCTTTGAAAATCTTCTTCACTGAAACTGGAAGGCTCTCGGCTTTCATATTTGGCACAGAGCATCATGTTCAGGTCCTCTACAAAAGTTATATTCATTAGGTATGGTCTCGGGGTTAAAATTGGCCCTGCCACAGGGGTGGGCAGTTTTCAATAGAAACATATTGAGAAAACTTTGAAAATCTTCTTCTCTGAAACTGGAAGGTTAATCTCAGCTTTCATAATTGGCTCATAGCATCATGTTCTGGTCCCCTACAAGTTTTTCTAAATTATTCCCCTGGGGTCAAAATTGGCCCGCCCAAGGGCCGGCTAGTTTTCTATGGAAACATATAGTGAAAACTTTGAAAATCTTCTCCTCGGATTGTCTGGTGAGCGCTTCAGGGCCATTCTGGCCCTCTTGTTATAATTGTAGACCCAAGTCATCCACTGCACTATTTTCTCTAGTATAAATTTCACGGAAACAGCTATCGAGACAAAATATGTAAGCTGACCCAATATAAATCACATCACATTTTCTTGAACTTCTCAGCTTTTAAATAATTCTATTTAGTCTCTGTCGGATTAGGAGCTACACACATAGGCAGGGATACACCCATAGGCAGCACAAATTACCATTTTAGCACTCAAAACAAGCAGAAGTACATTACGTGCGATTCTTTTCTGTACAATATCTAGTTCGACATATATCGGGAATGTCACAAGTGATGTCATCACAAGGGAGATTAGCAAACAACCAAAATCAGCCAGTGCTTACTTATCGGTGATATTTGACAGCTGCTATGTTCGATATGACTGTATTTTTAGCTCACCAGAGCACAAAGTGCTCAGGGTGAGCTTTTGTGATTGCCTGATGTCCGTCGTCGTGCGTCGTCAGTCGTCCCGCGTCAACAATTTGAACCTTTAAAAATCTTCTCCTCTGAATCTACAGGGTTCTCAGCTTTCATCTTTCGTACATAGCATCACCTATAGGTCCTCTACAAAAGTTATATAAATAATGCCTCTGGGGTCAAAATTGACCCCGTCCCAGGGGTTGGAAGTTTTCAATAGAAACATATAGTAAAACTTTGAAAATCTTCTCCTCTGAAACCAGAAGGTTCTCAGCTTTCATATTTGGCACATAGCATCATGTTCAGGTCCTCTACAAAAGTTATTTAAATTATGACCCTGGGGTCAAAATTGGCCCGCCCCAGGGGTGGGAAGTTTTCAATAGAAACAAATAGTGAAATCTTTGAAAATCTTCTCCTCTTTAACTGGAATGCTCTCAGCTTTCATATTTGGCACAGAGCATCTTGTTCAGGTCCTCTACAAAAGTTATATAAATTATGCCCCTGGGGTCAAAATCGGCCCCGCCCCAGGGGTGGGAAGTTTTCAATAGAAACAAATAGTGAAATCTTTGAAAATCTTCTCCTCTGAAACTGAAAGGCTCTCATCTTTCATATTTGGCACAGAGCATCATGTTCAGGTCCTCTACAAAAGTTATATAAATTATGGCCCTGGGGTCAAAATTGGCCCCGCCCCAGGGGTGGGCAGTTTTCAATAGAAACAAATAGTGAAAACTTTGAAAATCTTCTCCTCTGAAACTGGAAGGCGCTCAGCTTTCATATTTGGCACAGAGCATCATGTTCAGGTCCTCTACAAAAGTTATACTAATTATGGCCCTGGGGTCAAAATTGGCCTGCCCCAGGGGTGGGTGGTTTTCAGTAGAAACATATAGAGAAAACTTTGAAAATCTTCTCCTCTGATTGTCTGGTGAGCGCTTCAGGGCCATTCTGGCCCTCTTGTTTTGTGTTTTTGAAACTACGTCGTACAAGGTACCCATTTGTCAAATATTTACGAAAAAGTATCCGGCCTGTTTACTCAACCTTTAAAGAGGAAGTCCCTACAATGATCGCATGTTTTCAATAATATCATAAAACTTGGTATTTGTTATGCTCTATCATTATTATGAAGGTTCCCAATTTGAACTTATATTGAAAAATGTCCCTGTGATACAAATAAACCGATTTTATCAATACTAGATAATTTTTGTTCTACAACACAATATTATTGGCCTTTTCCGTTAAATTCTTCCGCGTTTTGCCGATGATCACCCAATCCCTCCATTTTTTACGTAATAGCTTTCTCGGAAGTGGTCGGAGAATCCGGAATAGGGCGAACAGTTACGAAAATAAAACCCAACCCGAATAAAACTGAAACTTCGGGTAGTAAAACCGAAAGCGGCGATATCAAACACTTGGATGTTTTGTAATTAGATGGGGCTTTTTGCGATATACTACTTTTCAGCATATAAATAAATGAGTTTTGTATATTTTAAGTGTTTATGAAACGCGTCAAATGTAGGGACACCCCCTTTAAGTTTTAACTTTGAACTGTTAAAACAAAATTAAATGCATATCAAACAAATTATGCATGCTGTAATGAGTTTAAAGTATTTTTTATAACAAGAACCATTTATTGTCAATGTCCTTATACCTTGTTTAAACTCATTTTTTTCTCTGGAATTTGTGTATTTTGACTAAAACATCTCCAGTAAGGCATTTTCTCCAGTAAAATATTATTTGATTAAAATCTAGTAGGTATCTCTCCGGCATGAATAAGATTAGGTCTCTATCCTGTGTGAATAAACTAAAGTAGGTCTCCGCTCTGTAAGGTCTCTCTCCTATGTGAAAAATATAGTGAAAGACATACTTTTGGACATAGCCTGTACAGTGAGCAGAGACATTGAGGTTAAAAATTCGTAGCAGCCGACTCAATCTATTTAGCCAGTAAAATTTACACTTTTGAGGATTTTCTTCTGAAAATTTATTATTTCAAGATGAATAAATGTTTTAAAATATTACTATACAACTAAAAAATACTTAGACAGCACAACTGTCATACGCATAATATAGTTTGAACTTTAAGAAACACGAATCGCCAGGAATAGAGCATAAATATTGGTGTGTTACAGCGTCGGAAAACTGCTAACAGCTGACTCGATCTGCAGTGCACCCCTAAAAACTTGTTTTCTGGACTGATACTGCTTGTTTCACCTCTCCTTGTTTTGGTTAAAATCTCTAATTTTAGCATCAGATTGATTCAGTTATATTGTAAATTTTGCATCGATTTGCTGAAACAGGTAATAAATCTGCACTGATTCCCTCCCGCCCATTTGACCTCGGTTCATTGTTTACAATCTCATTATCTGCCATTGTACATGTCGACTTCCGGTAGAATTTTGACAAATCTGTCATGCTGAAAGGTATGTTAGTCTCCTTCCTTCTGTATGCAGGCAATGTCACACTCAGCGACTTAGCTGGATGTGCTAATGATTGCAAAGCTCAGTCACTTCCAAGACCCAGTATCGGACCGAACAGCCTCAGACCCTCAAATTTGTAGTTATGTGGGACAATTGTCGCTGCACTGAGACTGCAGCACAAACGCCTACAAACACCACACAAAAACACATCTTGCCATTTTGCTTTTGTCTATATCCACAGATGTTGAGAGCAACGCTGGACCAGATTTTCCTTGTGGAGACTGTGGCTCTGAAGTGAGAGATTGTGATCCTGCTGTCGAATTACGGAAAACGCAACTGCGTAGCATCCAAGAACCTTCTGAAAAGCATTGAACATGTCCAGTTATTGAAACAGCGGATTTCAAGTCACAGGTAAAAACCTGTAATGTCAAGTATTCACCAGAAATTTGTCTGTCAATAGCTATTCATAGGTTATGTTAAAGGAACTGGTCAAGATGTATAGATTCAGAAAAGTTATATTTTGTTAGCTCACCAGAGCACAAAGTGCTCAGGGTGAGCTTTTGTGATCGCCTGTTGTCCGTCGGCGTGCGTCATTCGCCGTCCGTCGTCAACAATTTGAACCTTTAAAAATCTTCTCCTCTGAATCTACAGGGATCTCAACTTTCATCTTTGGCACATAGCATCATATTCAGGTCCTCTACAAGAGATATATAAATTATGCCCCTGGGGTCAAAATTGACCCCGCCACAGGAGTGCCTTGTTTTCAATAGAAACATATTGTAAAACTTTGAAAATATTCTTCTCTGAAACCAGAAGGTTCTCAGCTTTCATAATTGGCACATAGCATCATTTTCATGTGCTCTACGAAATTTATATAAATTATTGCCCTGGGATCAAAATTGGCCTCGCCCCAGGGGTGGGCAGTTTTGAAAAGAATCATATAGTGCAAACTTTGAAAATTTTCTCCTCTGAAACCAGAAGGTTCTCAGCTTTCATATTTAGCACATATCATCATGTTCAGGTCCTCCACAAAATTTGTATAAATTATGGCCCCAGGGTCAAAATTGGCCCCACCCCAGGGGTGGGCAGTTTTCAATAGAAACAAAAAGTGAAATCTTTGAAAAATCTCCATCTCTGAAACTGGAAGACTCTGAGCTTTCATATTTTGCACATAGCATCATGTTCAGGTCCTCTACAAAACTTTTATAAATAATGGCCCCAGGGTCAAAATTGGCCCCGCCCTAGGGTAGGGCAGTTTTCAATAGAAACAAATAGTGAAATCTTTGAAAATCTTCTTCTCTGAAACTAGAAGGTTCTGAGCTTTCATATTTGGCACATAGCATCATGTTCAGGTCCTCTACATAAGTTATATTATTTATGGCCCCGGGGTCAAAATTGGCCCCGCCCCAGGGCTGGGCAGTTTTCAATAGAAACAAATAGTGAAATCTTTGAAAATCTTCTCCTCTGAAACTGGAAGGCTCTCAGCTTTCATATTTTGCACATAGCATCATGATCAGGTCCTCCACAAAAGTTATATAAATTATGGCCCCAGAGTCAAAATTGGCCCTTCCCCCGGGGTTGGCAGTTTTCAATAGAAACAAATAGTAAAATCTTTGAAAATCTTCTTCTCTGAAACTTGAAGGCTCTCAACTTTCATATTTGGCACAGAGCATCATTTTCAGGTCCTCTTTAAAAGTTATATGAATAATGGCCCTAGGGTCAAAATTGGCCCTGCCACAGGGGTGGGCAGTTTTCAATAGAAACATATTGAGAAAACTTTGAAAATCTTCTTCTCTGAAACTGGAAGGTTAGTCTCAGCTTTCATATTTGGCACATAGCATCATGTTCAGGTCCCCTACAAGTTTTCTGAATTATTCCCCTGGGGTCAAAATTGGCCCATCCCAGGGCCGGCTAGTTTTCTATAGAAACATATAGTCAAAACTTTGAAAATCTTCTCCTGTGGTTGTCCGGTGAGCGCTTCAGGGCCATTCTGACCCTCATTCTGGCTCTTGCTCACCAGAGCACTTTTGTGCTCAGGGTGAGCTTTTGTGATCGCCTGATGTGCGTCATCCGTCGTCGGGCGTCAACAATTTGAACCTTTATAAAATCTTCTCCTCTGAATCTACAGGGTTCTCAGCTTTCATCTTTGGTACATAACATCATCTGTAGGTCCTCTACAAAAGTTATATAAATTATGCCCCTGGGGTCAAAATTGGCCCCACCCCAGGGGTGCCTTGTTTTCTATTGAAATATATGGTAAAACTTTGAATATCTTCTTCTCTGAAACTGGAAGGTTCTCTGCTTTCATATTTGTCATATAGCATCATGTACAGGTCCTCTACAAAAGTTATATAAATTATGCCCTTAGGGTCAAAATTGGCTCCGCCCCCGTTTTCAATAGAAACATATAATGACAACTTTGAAAATCTTCTCCTCTGAAACAGGAAGGTTCTCAGCTTTCAGATTTGGCACATAACATCATGTTCAGGTCCTTTACAAAAGTTATATAAATTATGCCCTTGGGGTCAAAATTGGCCCGGCCCCAGGGGTGACCAGTTTTCAATAGAAACATATAGTGACAACTTTGAAATCTTCTCCTTTGAAACTAGAAGGTTCTCAGCTTTCTTACTTGGCACATAACATCATGTTCAGGTCCTCTACGAAAGTTATATAAATTATGCCCCTGGGGTCAAAATTGGTACCCTGTTTTCTATAGAGATATATAGGAAAAGTTTATTCTATAGTCTTCCCTGAAACTGGAAGGTTCTTAGCTTTCATATTTGGCACATAGCATCATGTTCAGGTCCTCTACAAAAGTTATTTAAATTGTGTCCCTAGGGTCAAAAATGGCCCCTCCCCAGGGATGGTCAGTTTTCAATAGAAACATATAGTAAAAACTGAGAAAATCTTCTTCTCTGAATCTACAGGGTTCTCAGCTTTCATATTTGGCACATAGCATCATGTTCAGGTACTCTACCAAAGTATATAAATATAAATTATGCCCCTGGGGTCAAAATTGGCCCTGCCCCAGGGGTAGCTAGTTCTCAATAGAAACATATAGTGACAAGTTTGAAAATCTTCTCCTCTGAAACTGGAAGGTTCTCAGCTTTCATATTTGACACATAGCATCATGTTCAGGTTCTCTACAAGAGTTACATAAATTATTCCCCTGGGGTCAAAATTGGCCCGGCCCCAGGGGTGGCCAGTTTTCAATAGAAACATATATATAGTGACAACTTTGAAAGTCTTCTACTTTGAAACTAGAAGGTTCTCAGCTTTCATACTTGTCACATAACATCATGTTCAGGTCCTCTACGAAAGTTATATAAATTATGCCCCTGAGGTCAAAATTGGCCCCGCCCCAAGGGTGCCCTGTTTTCTATAGAAATATATAGGAAACATATGAATATATTCTTCCCTGACACTGGAAGGTTCTCAGCCAGTTCTCAATAGAAACATATAGTGACAACTTTGAAATTATTCTCCTCTGAAACTGGAATGTTCTCAGCTTTCATATTTGGCACATAGCATCATGTTCAGGTCCTCTACAAAAGTTGTATAAATTATTCCCCTTGAGTCAAAATTGGCCTTGCCACAGGATGGCTAGTTTTCTATAGAAACATAGTGAAAAATGTGAAAATATTCTCCTGTGATTGCCTGGTGGGCGATGTCAGGGCCATTCTGGCCCTCTTGTTTTGCATATCTATACCCTGCATTAAGCTACCAAATGGCCATAATCAGCATCAGTCTGTCACAATCATCAATGTATCTATTGTTAATTCCGAAGAATGGTGAAGTTCAGCTTGATACGTAACAAGTTGAACTGTATACCAGACTGCAGGAGTCACCCTTTCACTCTCTAATTCCCTCTGCTTCAGAACTGTTATATGCTTGAATTTCTTAAAAATAAGTTTTGGGCATTTTAACCTTAAATAAATTGCCACACGTTTCAAATAGTTTGGATCTTGATCAAATAAAAATTGTTTGGCATCTGATGATTAGATCAGAAACCAAACCATGCACTTATTTCAGTCTTCATCAACAGTGATAAGGTTAACACTCTGATAGAAATGATTTTGGCTGAAAAATTAAAATTATGCTTGGATTCGACCTAGTGACCTACTTTTTCATTGGACATGACCCATTTTCAAACTTGACCTAGATTTTGTCATGACTATATTTGAGGTAAGTATGATGAAGATTGACCCAAATCTGTGGCCTCTAGTGTGTTCACAGGGTTTTTGTATGATTTGACATAGTGACCTACTTTTTGACCCCACATGACGCATTATCGAACTTGACCTAGATTTTGTCAAAAACAAATTTGGGGCAAGTTTTATAAAGATTTACCAAGAACTGTGGCCTCTAGTGTGTTCACAAACAAAACTAAATGGACGACAGACGGCGCACAACCAAAGTCTACGCTGGACACAGCACGATCACAATAGCTCACCATGAGCACTTTGTGCTCAGGTGAGCTAGAAATTATTTTGATTGGAGTTTAATAGCTTTATTTGAATTCAAAATATGATCAAAGTTCACAAAAACATTTTAAAGTTGAATTTAGTCTGCCTAATGCTTGTTATAGGGGGGAGATAAATAGATGATTTCAATTTGTACAAAGCTGAGTATGACGTCACTTGGGTGGGTTTTTCAGGCATTATTTTCTATATATATATATTTGTCTGATTAAAGGCCATTATGCAGCGAAATCTGCAAAAGGTGTACAAAATATTGATCATTTTAGCAGACTGCAGCAGCAGATCGTATATATATTTTTAATAAACTGAATTTTTAAAAAATGTTTTAATTGGAGCTTAATTAGGTTATTTGAATTCAAAATATGTTCAAAGTTCACAAAAACCTGGATGTTGAATATAGTCTGCCTAATGCTGGTTTTGGGGGGGGGGGGGGGATAAACAGTTGATGTCAATTTTTTTACAAAGCTGAGTATAATGTCACTTTGGTGGTTTTTTTCAAACATCAGTTTCTATATATATTTGCTTACAGGCCATTTTGCACCAACGTCTGCCAAAGGTATACAAGATATTGAAATTTTTAGCAGACTACAACAGCAGATCATATATACTTCTAATATACAAAATATTTCACAAAAAATCTTTTAATTTGAGCCAAATTGCGTTATTTGAATTCAAAATGTGTTCAAAGTTCACAAAAACCTTGAAGTTGAATTTAGTCTGCCTAATGCTTGTTTTAGGGGGAGATAAATAGATGATGTCAATTTGTACAAAGCGGAGTATGAGGTCACTTGGGTGGGTTTTTCAGACATTATTTTCTCTCTATATATATATTTTGTCTGCTTAAAAGCCATTTTGCACCGAAATCTGCCAGAGGTATACAAAATATTTGGGGATTTTTTAGCAGACTGCAGCAGCAGATTGTATATAGTTTTAATAAACAGAATTTTTGAAAAATGTTTTAACGAGCTTATTTGCGTTATTTGAATTCAAAATATGTTCAAAGTTCACAAAAACCTTGAAGTTGAATTAAGTCTGCCTAATGCTTGTTTTAGGGGGAGATAAATAGATGATGTCAATTTGTACAAAGCGGAGTATGAGGTCACTTGGGTGGGTTTTTCAGACATTATTTTCTCTCTATATATATTTTGTCTGCTTAAAGGCCATTTTGCACCGAAATCTGCCAGAGGTATACAAAATATTGAACATTTTAGCAGACTGCAGCAGCAGATCGTATATATTTTTAATGAACAGAATTTTTAAAAAATGTTTTAATTGGAGCTTAATTACGTTATTTGAATTCAAAATATGTCAAAGTTCACAAAAACCTGGATGTTGAATTTAGTCTGCCTAATACTGGTTTTAGGGGGGGGGGGGATAAACAGTTGATGGCAATTTGTACAAAGCTGAGTATGATGTCACTTTGGTGGGTTTTATTCAAACATCAGATTCTATATATATTTGCTTACAGGCCATTTTTCACCACCGTCTGCCAAAGGTAAACAAGATATTGAATTTTTTAGCAGACCACAACAGCAGATCATATATATTTTTAATATACAAATTTTTTCACAAAAAATCTTTTAATTTGAGCCAAATTTCGTTATTTGAATTCAAAACGTGTTCAAAGTTCACAAAAACCTTGAAGTTGAATTTAGTCTGCCTAATGCTTGTTTTAGGGGGAGATAAATAGATGATGTCAATTTGTACAAAGGGGAGTATGAGGTCACTTGGGTGGGCTTTTCAGACATTATTTTCTCTCTCTATATATATTTTGTCTGCTTAAAGGCCATTTTGCACCGAAATCTGCCAGAGGTATACAAAATATTGAACATTTTAGCAGACTGCAGCAGCAGATTGTATATAGTTTTAATAAACAGAATTTTTAAAAAATGTTTTAACGAGCTTATTTGCGTTATTTGAATTCAAAATATGTTCAAAGTTCACAAAAACCTTGAAGTTGAATTAAGTCTGCCTAATGCTGGTTTTAGGGGGAGATAAATAGATGATGTCAATTTGTACAAAGCGGAGTATGAGGTCACTTGGGTGGGTTTTTCAGACATTATTTTCTATATATATATTTTGTCTGCTTAAAGGCCATTTTGCACCGAAATCTGCCAGAGGTATACAAAATATTGAACATTTTAGCAGACTGCAGCAGCAGATCGTATATATTTTTAATGAACAGAATTTTTAAAAAATGTTTTAATTGGAGCTTAATTACGTTATTTGAATTCAAAATATGTCAAAGTTCACAAAAACCTGAATGTTGAATTTAGTCTGCCTAATGCTGGTTTTAAGGGGGGGGGGGGGGGGGATAAACAGTTGATGGCAATTTGTACAAAGCTGAGTATGATGTCACTTTGGTGAACAAAGTTCACAAAAACCTGGATGTTGAATTTAGTCTGCCTAATGCTGGTTTTAGGGGGGCGGGGGATAAACAGTTGAAGGCAATTTGTACACAGCTGAGTATGATGTCACTTTGGTGGGTTTTATTCAAACATCAGATTCTATATATATTTGCTTACAGGCCATTTTTCACCACTGTCTGCCAAAGGTAAACAAGATATTGACATTTTTAGCAGACCACAACAGCAGATCATATATTTTTAATATACAACATTTTTCACAAAAAATCTTTTAATTTGAGCCAAATTTCGTTATTTGAATTCAAAACGTGTTCAAAGTTCACAAAAACCTTGAAGTTGAATTTAGTCTGCCTAATGCTTGTTTTAGGGGGAGATAAATAGATGATGTCAATTTGTACAAAGCTGAGTATAAGGTCACTTGGGTGGGTTTTTCAGACATCATTTTCTATATTCATATATATATTTGTCTGCTTAAAGGCCATTTCGCACCGACATCTGCCAAAGGTATACAAGATATTGAAAATTTTTGCAGACTGCAGCAGCAGATCAAAATAAACAAAATTTAAAAAATATATATATTTTAACGAGCTTATTTGCGTTATTTGAATGCAAAATATGTTCAAAGTTCACAAAAATCTGGAAGTTGAATAGTCTGCCTAATAGTGCTTGTTTAAGGGGAATTGTCCAACTCGACTTTAAAAAACATATGTAAATTATATGTATGTTTTTTTTCTTTATATAATAAATGTATGTGAAGGTTTTATATGATGATGTACTGATGTACAAGTCAATAAAAGTATGTTCTTAACCCTTTCCCTGTTCTGTATTTAGGCCAAATTTCAATACCTACCTAATATTCATTAACAAAGTAGTTATAAACAAATATGGAAGGTGGAACATTGTAGACATTTCAGAAAGTAACATAACAGATTTATAAAATTCCATTAGCAAACAGAGCAGACCCTGATCAGACGGCTCCTCTAAGAGCCGTCTGATCTGGGTCTGTTCTGTTCGTAAATGGGTGAAAACACGTTTATATGAGGGAAAGGGTTAATGCTGAAATTATAGCATGTTTCTCATTTCTTTGTAATGATTTCAGCAAGTGATGAAAGTGATGAGAATGAAAAGCTCATGCCTGTTAAGATAGAAACATCAGGTAAGTTTAATGTTAAATTTAGTAAGAAATTACAACCCCTTAAACATTTAGGGAATTAAACAGCTTTTATCAGTGCATAGATTAGGATCGGGACGGGCAGTGCGCACTTTTCCTGTTGAAAATCTTAACTGCGTATCAAGTTTCATCAGTCTGAATTATACTCAAATATTTTTTGCTTATACCAACCATTAAAATTATAGTGAAAGCTATTCACGTTGAAATCGCATTCCCGTTGAGTATCGAAATTATACCACTACTGATTGGAGTAATCTCCCTTATTATATCCATCCATAAAAATTCGAGAGTAACCAAAACCACATCTTATGTCTAGGTATAAAAGGCAGACTTTTGCCTTGTTGTTTGTGATAGCTAGATAGGCTCTGTATTCGATATTTTAACACGCATCTATGCTATAGCAAACATCTTAACATATTAAGATAGTGAAACATTATTTAAGAATAAATCTATGCGGAATGATTGAAATTATGTTTTGTAAAACTTTTAACCACTGGTCCCATTTAAGCCTTTCCAGACGACAGATTTACACCACACCAAAGGTTCAAAATCAATAACGACAAAAAGGTACAGTTGGTAGATTTATCTATCTGTCTGAGGCTGAAAAAATGCCACCAGAAAAGCAAATTTTTTGCCAACAAATGATCCAAAGCAGAACATAATGGTGAAATACTTCCCAGTCCCTAAAGTTGTGAACAATAATATACCAGATTTGAGTATAAATACACAAGACCAGTTTGATATATAATCTTGATTCAAACGTTGAACAAGTTGACCCAGGCATTTCTAGTCAATCAACCAATGAATATATTGAAGAGTAGGCTTGTTTGCAAGAAATAGATTGCTTATATATCTTTTCAAGAAATGAGCTTTTCAGTGTTGCCAGGGATGTTCTGTTACTGATAAATAATAAGTTTTATTGAATAAAACATTCATTACAGAACTTATATACTGTACTCAGAAACCTGCGTACAAGCAAACCATGACCATGAAATTCAAAATGTGACCTACATTCGCAGACAACCACCTCGAATTTGACTCATCTCAAAAACTTGTTGCAAGGAACATTCATCAAGATTCACTCATTGATGTACTCAGAAATTGGAAATGTGACCTACATTTGCAAACCACGAACTTGAAATTTTACATTCGCAGGCCATGACCTTGAAATTTTACTCTTCCAAAGATTCATTCATTACTGTTCTCAGAAAGCTGGGGAAAAGTACCACGACCTTGAAATTTGAAAAAAGACCTACATTTGCAGACCATGACCTTGAAATTTGACTGGTCTCGAGACTTTGTTGCAAGGAACAGCTGTATGAAGTTTCAGTAAAATCCAATCAGTACTTTGCTAAAAAAAAACTGCGGACAATTACTCAGAACACTGTGTACAAGCAACGCACAGACTAGGACCTTGACATTTGTTAACGTGACCTACATTTGCCGAGTACCACTTCACTTCCCATAAAAATATTGCAGCATCTACAATCTTAACTTTATATATTACAGAAAGGTTTTCTTGGACCACTAGACAAACAAAAGAGGTGGTCCAATACTTCAAAAAGTGGGTGCATCAGCCAAGAGGAAATAGTTTACCAAGTAAGTTCAAATGCTTCTGTACCAAAACAAACAAAATATGTCATTCTTTGTTTTTATTTTCCCATAATTTAACAATTAACAAGCAAATCAGGGTTCGTCATTAACTCTTTTTTCACTAGACCTTCGGGCTAGTTTCCTGCAAACATTACTAGACCGAACCAAAAAGTGACTAGACCAAACAGAAACCACTAAAGCAGTTAAACTTTATCAATCATAACTAAACTTAGCAAGAGAAGTGTTACATGAAGCTGTTCATATGACATCTGAATAGTGTTCTCAAAAGCCAACATTGTGAAAAGAGTGTGCAGGCACTCGCAGGTACCTTTTTTCATTACCTTTACGAATTGCGCTCGAAACTTTCCTTTCTATCATTTCGCTACTTAAAATGTGAATATAACAAGCATCAGTCCAGCCCAGAATCTGAGAGTGTCTATTCTAGGATTAAAAAATGATGGGGGAATTTTACTGAAAATTCCGATATTACACCAACTTATGAGATTTTGCCTTTTTTGTCTATATAGAAAAAGCCCCCTCCCATGAAAAATATGGGGGGGGGGGGGGGGTTTAAATAAAAGTGGGCAAATCCCCCAATCCCTCACCCTAGAATAGACACTGATCGAATCAATTTTTTTTTAAAAAAACTTTGTTAGATCTTGATGACCCAAGGATCAATCCTGCCAAGTTTGATAAAAATCAGACCAGTAGTTTAAGAGATGTTGATTTAAGAAATTGTTGACGACAAATGGACAACGATGGAAGGCTCTAAATAAACACCAAGAATTTTAGTGTTTGACCAACTTACAGATAATGTCACAATTTGTCTTGAGGAAACATGTCTAACACATTATTGAACAGTATAGTACAGTCGAGTCCCGATTATCCGAAGTGCCCGGAACCAGCATTCAAAATCAAACAACCCATGGTTTAGAATAATGCAAACCTATCAAAATTATTTTAAAAAAGATTATGATCTGTAACCATCGTAAACAGAACAGTTTTTGCTATCGTTCGAACTTGGCCTTGATTTTGTCAAGAACAAAATTTAGAGCAAGTTTGATGAAGATTTAATCAAGGCGGCTAGAGTGATAACAAACTAATTGTGGACGGCCGGACGCCGGAAGAAAGGCGATCCTAATAGCTCATCAACATTAAAATGCAATTAACCAGTACATAAACAGCTTCCATTTATTCTCTGTTTTCAATTGAACTTCATGTGTCAAATGGACTAGGAGGATTGAGTCGAATTAAAGTCTTGATAATAATTAAATGTTGAAATTTAATTTCCAGGCAAAATTGAGATGCAGGATTTTTTAGCAATGCACGCTGAGTGGAGATGAACATATAAACAACTGAGAACAAAAACCATGAACGAGCAAAGGAAACACCAGAGACTGAGGGGCTTGAAGTTGAAGGAGTTGGTCGGATAAAAGTTTATGCTATTCAGTATACCATAATTTAAAATTTGCTATAGGATTCAATGCTATGACTCTATCCCTTTGACATTCGATAACTTTTGATGTTTTGCTTCAATTTAAACGAAATTTGCAGTGGTATTTAAGATTGCTTCAAGCTATAGACTGAAATGGAAATTACATACTGGATGGTCTCGTGTAGTATGCCTGTTAGTTGGAAAATGCAAAATGGTATTTTACAGAAAAATGCATAATTTTTATACCCCCCTTTTGAAAAAAACGAGGTATATTGCTTTGCACATGTCGGTCTGTCTATCGGTAGATCGATGGTTTCCGAACGATAACTAATAAACGACTTGGCATAGAATCTTCAAACTTGCTGTAGTGGTTGGTCATGACAAGTAGATGACCCCTATAGTTTTTAAGGTCACTAGATCAAAGGTCAAAGTCACAATGACCTAAAATGGTGAAATAGTTTCCAATCAATAACTTCTCAAGGGTTTGACACGGGATCTTCAAACTTGCTGTAGTGGTTGGTCATGACAACAAGATGACCCCTAATGTTTTTGAGGTCACTAGGTCAAAGGTTAAAGTCACCATGACCTTAACTGGTTAAATGGTTTCCGATCAATAACTGCTCAAGTGTTTGGCTTAGAATCTTCAAACTTGCGGCGGTAGTTTGTCATGACCACTGGATGACCCCTATAGTTTTTAGCTCACCAGAGCACAAAGTGCTCAGGGTGAGCTTTTGTGATCGCCTGATGTCCGTCGTCTGTCGGCGTTTGTCGTGCGTCGTGCGTCGTGTGTCGTGCGTCGTCAACAATTTGAACTTTAAAAGTCTTCTCCTCTGAATCTACAGGGTTCTCAGCTTTCATCTTTGGCACATAGCATCACCTATAGGTCCTCTACAAAAGTTATATAAATTATGTCCCTGGAGTCAAAATTGGCCCCGCCACGGTCCCAGGGGTGGCCAGTTTTTTCTAGCTGACTGTTGTTTTCTGTACAAGTAGCAGAATGCTGGGCTCACTTAGGTTAGGCATGGGGAAAACTTCAAAAATCTTCTTGTCAAAAACTACATGTCACAGAGCTTAGATATTTGGTGTATAGATTTAATTAGTATACCTTATTGACATTGGTAAATATCATAGTTCTGAGGTTAAAATTGGCCCTGCCCTGTTGGTTATACTTTAAAATATTATTTTACACTATAAAGGTTCCTCTGAACTAGAGGGATTGAGGTCACTCCATCTGTGTTGCATAATCACTGAATAGGTCAAGTTCCTGGTCAAAATTCTATCATGTTGTCTGCTTCAGAATTAGTCTCTGTTTGTTCACAGTTTCAACCCATTCCCTCATAGGATATTTTCAGAATCTGCCTCTTGAAAAATTTAAGAATTGTGCAGATTTGAAACCATTGTGATAAATAGAGCATTTACTCCTATGGAGAAAATGCTCTATTTATCACAATGGTTTCATAAATTGACTATTATACCTCTTTGAATAAATCTACTGATAAGGAGCATTAATTAGAGAAAAGGAAAATTTCAGAATTGTGTAGATTTGAAACCATGGTGATAAATAGAGCATTTAAGCCTATGGAGCAAATGTTCTATTTATCACAAAGGCTTTTTTCAGATCCTACCTCTTTGAATAAATCTACTGATAAGGAGCATTAATTATAGAAAAGGAAAATTTCAGAATTGTGTAGATTTGACACCATTGTGAAAAATAGAACATTTACTCCTATGGAGCTTTTGCTCTATTTATCACAATGGTTAGCAAATGCTCTATTTATCACAAAGGCTTTTTTCAGATCCTACCTCTTTGAATAAATCTACTGATAAGGAAAATTTCAGAATTGTATAGATTTCAAACCATTGTGATAAATAGAGCATTTGCTCTATAGGAGTAAATTAACTCATATACAAACCACATATAAAGTTACATACCGGTCTGTGTCAGATCAGAATCCAAACTGTGTGCTAATTTTGGTCAAGTCATGCTAAGCAGTGATAGGGTTGTCATCTGTTAGAAATGTTGTCTGCTTATTCAAAGAGGTAAATCTGGGTCTACTCTATTTTGCAAATGCGTGAAAACATGTTTATATGAGGAAAAGGGTTAATTAGAGAAAAGGAAAATTTCAGAATTGTTCAGATTTGAAACCATTGTGATAAATAGTGCATTTACTCCTATGGAGCAAATGCTCTATTTATCACAAGGCAAATGCTCTATTTATCACAATGGTTTCATAAAGTGACTATTATACCTCTTTGAATAAATCTACTGATAAGGAGCATTAATTAGAGAAAAGGAAAATTTCAGAATTGTGTAGATTTGAAACCATTGTGATAAATAGAGCATTTACTCCTATGGAGCAAATGCTCTATTAATCACAAAGGCTTTTTTCAGATCCTACCGCTTTGAATAAATCTACTGATAAGGAGCATTAATTATAGAAAAGGAAAATTTCAGAATTGTGTAGATTTGAAACCTTTATGATAAATAGAACATTTACTCCATAGGAGTAAATTAACTCATATACAAACCACATATAAAGTTACATACCGGTCTGTGTCAGATCTGAGTTCAAACTGTGCTAATTTTGGTTAAGTCCTGCTAAGCTGTGATAGGGTTGTCATCTGTTAGAAATGTTGTCTGCTTATTCAAAGAGGTAAATCTGGGTCTACTCTGCAAATGCGTGAAAACATGTTTATATGAGGAAAAGGGTTAATTAGAGAAAAGGAAAATTTCAGAATTGTGTAGATTTGAAACCATTGTGATAAATAGAGCATTTACTCTTATGGAGCAAATGCTCTATTTATCACTAAGGCAAATGCTCTATTTATCACAATGGTTATTATCACCAGTTATTGTTAACAAGTTTTACTTTTCCATTTCCATAACAATTCCGTTTGTATAAATTGTTGAAATCGCGATTTTTATACAATTTCTGCTTTGAAACAATCATCAGTACTCTAATTCTGAAGGGGTTCGAAACGTTCAGGTGTGAACTGGTTTTGTTACGAAACGTGCTCTACAAGAGTTGTCGTTCGTTTCTAAATACGTAGGTTATGCGTAGTAATATGTAATGGAAAATGAAACTTTTCCACATATTTTTTGTGCGATATATTATGCTTTCTAAGTTAACGGTCGGTAAACGTTCGGTATTGGACTTAGAAAATATTTATAATAAAGCAAATCATCCCAGAAAGCTTGCCATTATAATTAAACAGAGAAAGGGTCAAATAACACCCCACAAAACAGGTGTC
Organism: Azorinus chamasolen; assembly: GCA_963576725.1. Classification (NCBI taxonomy): domain Eukaryota; kingdom Metazoa; phylum Mollusca; class Bivalvia; order Cardiida; family Solecurtidae; genus Azorinus; species Azorinus chamasolen. Next base: position 73,028,052 of record OY755241.1, on the reverse strand, counting down.
CAGTTTTGTTTAGAAACATACATGTAGTTGAAACTTTAAAAATCTTTCCCTCTGGTGAGCGATTTCAGGGCCATCATGGCCCTCTTGTTTAGGTCACTAGGTCAAAGGTCAAGGTCGCCATGAATTTAACTGGTAAAATGGTTTCTGATCAATAACTACTCAAGGGTTTGGCTTAGAATCTTCAAATTTGCTCAGGTGGTTGATCATGACAACTAGATGAGCCCTGTTGTTTTTAGGTCAACGGTCAAGGTCACCATGACCTTAACTGGTGAAATGGTTTGCGATCCTTAACTGCTTAAGGGTTTGACTTAGAATCTTTTAAATTTGCTGTGGTGGATGGTCATGACCATTAAATGACCCCAATTGTTTTTGAGGTCACTAGGTCAAAGGTCAAGGTCACCATGACCTTAATTGGTGAAATGGTTTCCGATCAATAACTGCTCAATAACTTGCTGCGGTAGTTGGTCATGACCACTGGATTACCCCTATTGTTTTTGAGGTCACTAGGTCAAAGGTCAAGGTCACTGTGACCTTAACTGGTAAAATGGTTTCCAATCAATAAATGCTCAAGGGTTTGGCTTAGGATCTTCAAATTTGCTTAGGTGGTTAGTCATGACAGCTAGATGACTCCTATTGATTTTGAGGTCACTAGGTAAAAGGTCAAGGTCATCATGATCTTAACTGATGAAATGGTTTCCAATTAAAAACGGCTCAATTGTTTGGTTTGGGATCTTCAAACTTGCTGTGGTAGTTGGTAGTTAGCACTAGATGACCCCAATAGTTGTTGAGGTCACTAGGTCAAAGGTCAAGGTCACCATGACCTTAACTTGTGAAATGTTTTCAGATCAATAAATGATCAGTGGTTTGGCTTAGGATCTTCAAAGTTGCTGCGGTGATTTGTCATGACCACTAGATGACCTCTATAGTTGAGGTCACTAACTCAAAGGTCAGGGAGTCTGGGGGTATACATGTTTTACAAACATCTCTTGTCTAATTTTGATTTTTATGCCTCCCAGATCTGATCTGGGAGGCATATTGTTTTTGCCTTGTCTGTTTGTTTATCAGCAACTTTAATATTAGTCCTAACTTTTGAGTCAGTACAGATAGAGACTTGATATTTGGCATGCATATGTATATCATTAAGCCGCACATTTTGAGGGGTAACATGTCAAGGTCAAGGTCATCCTTAAAGGTCAAAAGTCAAATATATGGGTCAAATCACTGACTTTAACATTGGCCATAACCTTTTACCAGTAGAGATAGAGACTTGATATTTCGCATGCTTGTGTATCTTATGAAGTTGCACATTTTCAGGGGTGACATGTCAAGTTCATTCTTCAGGGTCAAAGGTCAAATTGTCTGTTTGTCTGTAGCTTTAACATTGGTCATAACTTTTGAGCCAGTACAGATAGAGACTTGATATTTGGCATGCATATGTATCTCATAAAGCCCCACATTTTGAGGGTGACATGTCAAGATCAAGGTCATCCTTAAAGGTCAGAGGTCAAACATATGGGTCAAATCACAAGACTTTAAAATTGGCCATAACTTTTGAACCAGTACAGATAGAGACTTGATATGTGGCATGCTTGTGTATCTCATAAAGCTGCACAGTTTGAGGGGTGACATGTCAATGTCATCCTTCAGGGTCAAAGGTCACCAACATCAAATTGGCAATAACTTTTGAACAAAAGAGATAGAGTCTTGATATTTGGTATGCATGTGTATCTCATGAAGCTGCACAGTTTGGGGTGACATGTCAAGGTCATCTTTCAGGGTCAAAGGTCACCGACTTTAATATTGGCCATAATTTTTGAACCAGTAGAGATAGACTTGATAGTTGGTATACATGTGTTTCTCATTTGGCTGCACAGTTTGAGGGGTGACATGTCAAGGTCATCCTTCATGATCAAAGGTCACCAACATTAACATTGGCCATAACTTTTGAACCAGTAGAGATACAGATTTGATATTTGGTATGCATGTGTACCCCATGAAGCACATGCATGAAAGTACTATGGGAACAGCTTCCTATATTGCAATTAAAAATATTCCCACAGCAAAAGAATCTACAGAGATGCTGCCAGGATTTCAATTTGGTGGGGGAAATCCCCCATCAAATAAAAGAAAGTGGGGGACCTACTGGGGGGGGGGGGGGGGGGGGGAGTTAACGGAAAATTCAATGGCTTGGATCAAAGTTGGAGAAAATGCCCATTATGTATAAGGGATATTTGAGAATTAATAGACATGTGTCTGTGTGTGTTGAAAGTAAGAAAACTTGATCTAATATGTTTACTTACAAATGTAAATGGATGCATTAACTACTAATACCTACTGCCCGTTAAACCCCCCCCCCCCCCCCACACACACACACACACTTCCCAGTAGGTCCCCCACTTTATTTTATTTGATGGGGGATTTCCCTCACCAAATTGAAATCCTGGCAGCATCTCTGAAAACATCAAAAATTATTGAACGTCAAAGAGGTAGAATCATAACATTGAGCCCTATGGAAATCTATATTTGTGATCCGTAGCAAATTTTGAGTAGTACAGGGTTGCCACCAAGGTCAGGGAATTTTGAGAACTATCAGGGAAATTTGAAAATATAGGCAACTCAGGAAATTGTCAGGGAATTTGGAAAACATGAGAATAAAGGTTATATTTTTAGCTCACCAGAGCACTTTTGTGCTCAGGGTGAGCTTTTGTGGTCACCTGATGTACGTCGATGTGCGTCATGCGGTGTGCGTCGTCAGTCGTCAACAATTTAAACCTTAAAAAATCTTCTCTGAATCTACAGGGTTCTCAGCTTTCATATTTGGCACATAGCATCATCTATAGGTTCTCTACAAATGTTATATAAAATATGCCACTGGGGTCAAAATTGGCCCCGTCCCAGGGGTGACCAGTTTTCAATAGAATCATATAGTAAAATTTTGAAAATCTTCTCCTCTGAAACTGGAAGGTTCTCAGCTTTCATATTTGGCACATAGCATCATGTTCAGGTCAACTACAAAAGTTATATAAATTATGTCCCTGGGGTCAAAATTGTTCCGCCCCAGAGTGGCCAGTTTTCAATAGAAATGTATAGTGAATACTTTGAAAATCTTCTTCTCTGAAACTGTAAGGATCTAAGCATAGTATCATGTGCAGGTCTTGTACAAAAGTTATTTAAATTACGTCCCTAGGGTCAAAATTGTCCCGCCCCAGGGTGGCCAGTTTTCAATAGAAATGTATAGTGAAAACTTTGAAAATCTTCTCTGAATCTACAGGGTTCTCAGCTTTCATATTTTACACATAGCATCATGTTCAGGTCCTCTACAAAGTTTATTTAAATTATGTCCCGGGGTCAAAATTGGCCCCGCCCCAGGGGTGCTTGTTTTCTATAGAAACATATAGTAAAACTTTGAAAATCTTCTTTTCTGAAACTAGAAGATTCTCAACTTTCATATTTGGCACATAGCAACATGTTGAGGTCCTCTACAAAAGTTATATAAATTATGCCCCTGGGGTCAAAATTGGCCCCACCCCAGGGGTAGCCAGTTTTTAATAGAAATGTATAGTGAAAACTTTGAAAATCTTCTTATCTGAATCTATAGGGTTCTAAGCTTTCATATTTTACACATAGCATCATGTTCAGGTCCTCTACAAAAGTTATATAAATTATGTCCCTGGGGTCAAAATTGGCCCCGCCCCAGGGGTGGCTTGTTTTCTATAGAAACAAATAGTAAAACTTTGAAAATCTTCTCCTCTGAAACTAGAAGGTTCATAATTTTCATATTTGGCACATAGCATCATGTTGAGGTCCTCTATAAAAGTTATATAAATTATGCCCCTTGAGTCAAAATTGGCCCCGCCCCAGGGGTAGCCATCTTTCGATAGAAATGTATAGTGAAAACTTTGAAAATCTTGTCCTCTGAATTTACAGGGTTCTCAGCTCTCATATTTGACACATAGCATCATGTTCAGATCCTCTACAAAAGTTATATAAATTATGTCCCAGGGGTCAAAATTGGCCCCGCCCCAGGGTTAGTCCATTTTCAATAGAAACATATAGTGAAAACTTCAAAAATCTTCTCCTCTGAAACTGGAAAGCTCTCAACTTTCACACATGGTACATTGCATCATGTTATATATATTATGCCCCTGGGGTCAAAATTTGTCCTGCCCCAGGTCCAGCTAGTTTTCTATAGAAACATATAGTGAAAACATTGAAAATCATCTTCTCTGATTGTCTGGTGAGCGATATCAGGGCCATTCTGGCCCTCTTGTTTAAAAAATCCGTAACATATTACAGAAACTATGACAGAAAGACAAAATTCCGTGATGAAATGTGTCAAGGAAATTTGAAATTATGTCAGGGAAATGTCAGGTAATTTGTGTCTTCTGGTTTGTGGCAACCCTTTCAGTATATTCACTTCCCATATTTGTTTCTCAACACAAGGTACAGTAGTTGTGTAGGCATAGTCCAATTATTATCAATAACTTGTTGACATTTATACAAGTGATACGCTTCGTTAAAAATATACAATATAGAATGCTATTATAAGTCTAAATCTGTGCAGATATGGATACGCCCTTGCAAACAGAGCAGACTTTTATATGTGGTCATGGCCTGCTATGCTTGCTTATAGAATAATATAAGACAATATATAAGATAATTATCTCCAGTCTAATAAACCATAATAAGGGTTTTTTTTATAGCTCGACTATTCGAAGAAATGGAGAGCTATTAGTCACCCTCACGTCTGAGGCATTGCAGGTTAAGATTTTCTATCAACCTACAATCAGGCATATATCTCCAAAGCTGATGCTTATATTGCATATTAATTTGACCAATAACATCAAACCTTGACCCCAACCTTCAAGGAGGACAATTCTAGATAATGACAAACGTCCAGTTACAGCAGCGACATGCTAGGATCTCTACTGTGGCGCAAGCCGAATGTGAATCACGCGTTACTGTTTAATTCTTTTATTTTCACAACAAATGTAAAAATAAATAAATGTTTCGATTTGAACACACTTTTTTTTACACACTGGGCTAAGAAAATCATATTACTTTTCTTGAAAATCCTTTAATTTCCGATTAAAGTTTTACCACTGTAAGCTGGGGACGTTTTTGGATAGGTGGCCATTTTTAAAAAAATTCCCATGATCCGACTGGTCATGTGTGTCCTAATATGCAAATAGCATGTCATATAATACAGTGCTCCCTCTCTACAATGACACCCTTTGGGATGCGAATATTGTATGTGTTGTTCAGAGGAAGTTGTTATAGGGAGGAAAAATCAAACATAATTAGCTTGTTTGCAGATCCCCAGATAAGGTGTATTTCGAGAACTAAAACTGTTATACCTCAAGGAAACCCTATGTTGCGACCATTCTTTAGAATCGTCACAAAGTGGCGATTCTAAAGAGTGGTCACAACATAGGGTTTAATGGAGGAATAAAGAAAATACAATGGAAAAAGATTGTATCTGGAGCCTTGTTGTTTCGGAAACGGTGACATGCGTTGTTGTAACTTCAACTTGTAAGGAGGGAATAGTTATTGGGAGGGCCGTTGTAGGGAGGGAGCACTGTATGTCAGAGCCAAAAAAATACCCTTGTTATGAGTAATCATAAATAGTCTGTCTCTATATTTAGGCATTAAAATTTCTTAATTGACGTTCATGTTAGAAAAGGTAATTTCTATCGTTTGAAAAGATGAAGAAATTATGAACAGGGTAAGGGTTAATATTGGCTGCTTGGAATCAGAAAATCACGTTCCTTGGTTTCTTATGCTTATATCCCACAAAGAATGAAGAGCTGAACTTTTTATACGCCCACCTAATAAAGGTGGTCGTATATTGTCGTGGCTCTGTCCGTCCGTCCGTCCGTTCGTTCGTTCGTCAACATTTTGTTTGTCCGCTGTTTTCTGGGAAAACTATTTGAGAGATATTAATGAAACTTCACACAAATGTTAAATGCATCAAGATCTGAAGCTGAGTTGATTCTGAGATTCATTTGATATTTCATTTCAGAGTTATGGCCCTTGTCCTTAAAAAATATGCAAAGTTTGTCCGCTGTTTTCTGGGAAAACTATTTGAGAGATATTAATGAAACTTCACACAAATGTATAATGCATCAAGATCTGAAGCTGAGTCGATTCTGAGGTTCATTTGATTTTTCGTTTCGGAGTTATTGCCCTTGTCCTTAAAAAATATGCAAATAGTTTGTCCGCTGTTTTCTGGGAAATCTATTTGACAGATATTAATGAAACTTCATACAAATGTTTATTGCATCAAGATCTGAAGCTGAGTTGATTCTGAGGTTCATTTGATTTCTCATTTCAGAGTTATGGCCCTTGTCCTTAAAAAATATGCAAATAGTTTGTCTGCTGTTTTCTGGGAAAACTATTTGAGAGATATTAATGAAACTTCACACAAATGTTTAATGCATCAAGATCTGAAACTGAATTTATTCTGAGGATCATTTGATTTTTCGTTTCAGAGTTATGGCCATTGTCCTTAAAAAATAATGCAAATAGTTTGTCCACTGTTTTCTGGGAAAACTATTTGAGAAATATTAATGAAACTTCACACAAATGTTTAATGCATCAAGATCTGATGCTGAGTTGATTTTGAGGTTTATTTGATTTTTCGTTTCGGAGTTATGGCCCTTTTACTTAAAAAAATTGCAAATATATGCAAATAGTTTGTCTGCTGTTTTCTGGCAAAACTGTTTGACAGATATTAATGAAACTTCATCCACATGTTTAATGCATCAAGACCTGAAGCTAAGTCGATTCTGAGGATCATTTGATTTGTTGTTTCGGAGTTATGGCCCTTGCACTTAAAAAAATAATGCAAATCTATGCAAATATGAGGATGGCCATAACTTTTTCATTTGAAATGATATTTACTTCAATTTGTTTATATGGTTAAACCTTAATGTGAATTTACACATATATTGCGGGGGTTTTGATATGTCATTTTATTCTAAAGTTATGGTCCTTGAACTTATAAATGAAACTTAACACAAATGTTTTAAGCAGAGTTATAGCCGTTGCACTTTACAAAAATCTGCAAAAATGAGGATTAGCTGTAACTTTTTTTATTTAATAAGATATTCACTTCATTTTTTTTTAAAAAATAGTATCACCTTAATATGGAAATCAAGGTCTGAAGCACAGATTAGAAAATGTCAACACTTATAAGGCATGTTGAATCAGAGAAAGTTTGCAAGTGGGCGTATTATGTACCGTATGCGGTACTCTTGTTACAATCTGACTGTAGAGTGCATTTTATAATAATTTAAAAAATTGCACACAACAATTAATTTTCATGCAAAAAGTTGTAAATTAGTACAGTTCTGTGAATTTATATTTATATTATTGAAATATATAATTATGCATGGATTCAGTGATTAAAAAGACAGGCTTCATGATCATTTGGATTTATTTGAAATTCATAAACCAACAACAGATCAACAAATCTTCTGATCACATACCCTAATTATTGTCAGTATTCAAATATCCCTAATTAGAATGACACTCTTGGGCACATAGTGCAGGCCCTGATCAAACAGCTGAAGGAGCAGTTTGATCAGTGTACACTATTAGCTACTATACAACTGTAATTAGATTATATTGAAATGGTGCAAATTGACTTGTTCAGCCTTACACACCCATGAATAGATTTTGGGTGTCTGAATACTATGGATAATAGTGTAGGACTGTAGCTGCTGGTAAGGGCAAACTGGGATAGAAAAGATCCGCTAGTTGTTAAACACTGGCTAATCGAGGTCTAAAACAGTTTGCATTGTCGACAAGGTTGGATTTCACTGAATTTTCAAAGTAGAATAATCTATCGTTGTTTATTGATAGAGATTATTTAGTATGAAAAGCTATTATTTGCAATATAATTTTCCATGTCCTACAGTATAGATCATGGTTTCTGTAGACCAGAATAGAACACATACAATATATAGTTTCCAAATGCTATCTGTAAAAGGTTTGAAAACATGTGTATAGCTAACATAATTTGCTTACAATGAATATTAGAATTTACCCTTTACTCCATTAAAACACCTTTGCCAACAAAATAGAGGCAGATCAGATAGGTCATGTAGGAATGGTCTGACCAAGGTCTGTTTTGTTTGCTTGTGATATATTAATTATAGATATGACTCCAGTTTCTGAAATGGAACACTTTGCTGTGTTCATATGGTATTTGAAAAACAAAAACATTAATAATGAATATTCATGGAGTAAATGTTTAGTAACAATATACAGTAGACAAAACTGCTTAACTGTCACCTTGTGTTTTATCATATTGTAAAGTTATGAAACAATTGTTTGGACAAGTTGCATGTAGACAACTTGCATTCAGGTTTGACTTCCCCAGTCATTAGACAGCAATTATTTTTTTGTAAATCGGTAGGTAAAGGGTAGGGACTCTATGTTAAAAAAAAAGAAGACTGTGTGAAGTATTTTTCTCTTTAAATAGAAATTGAAATGTGACGGTTTAGCAGTTTTGCTGAATGTAGACATATAAAATATTAGTCTATAGAATGTTGAAAAGTACTGAAACTGCCATCCTATGAGTCATTTTAATATTTTTATCTGGCCATCAAAACATATAAGGTTCACTGTGTTAGTGTACCAACATATCACAATTACCTCTAGTTGATGTAGATATAACTCATGTTTTATCAATATACATATTTACAACAGTAGATCTCATTTACAATCTTATATAGAGATCATGTTTTGTTGGCATTTATTACTCTTTGTACACTAAGTAATGTTTCGTCTGCAAAAATTGTTGTCTGCTTCAATTACTTAATTATTAAAATAAAAGTTGTCAGTTTTTTGGCAAAAATTATCATCTAAGATCGAGTCAAACATTTTGGATCCTGATGAGACGCCACATTATGTGGCATCTCATCTTGAGCCAAACTGCTTGCATAGGTAATGACGGTTTAGCCTTTGTAGGCAAAGAGTTACTTCCAAAATTAATTAAAAAAAGAAAAATGCTCAAGTACTCGACGACTGTTCTTAGCTGAAATGATTTGTTTAAATTGCAATATGCAGAACTGTAGATATTAGAAGTATTTAACTCTTCGCTTGCTATTCATGTCAATATACCTACCTGTAAATAGTGAATACCCAGATGAGACAGCTCCTACAGGAGCTGTCTCATCAGGGTCTGCACTATTTACAAGTTGATTGTGCAACTAATGCACTCCACAGCAGTGATTGCACAGCGAAATACTTGTACACAGTGAAGATATATGTAATTATACAACAGGGCATGGGTAAAGAAGGAGAAATGTATTTTAAAATTCAGCAAGCGAAGGGTTAAAAATCTATGCAATATTATTTTCTATATTTCTCCTTCAAACCATTATAGTACTTATTATGCCAACAGCATGAAGTATAACTTTGAAATAAAAACAATGGAAAGAATTAATTTGTACTCCTCTTATCTAACATGAGAAATGCATATTTTGCTATTGAAAACAACTGTGTACTCAGACCAGCCATAGTTTACTGCCAGTTTTACATTGGTTACTAATATGGTAGTGTAATGCAGTAAAACCTCTCTAAACCATGATTCTAGTAGACACTAATTACTTTTTTGCAGGTGGCTACTTAATGCAGGGCGAGAGCCACACAGAAAGCTCCTGTAAGAAGTTTTCTGCATGACTTTCATCCTGCATATTCAAGCAGCCAGATGCCTAAAAGTGTTATTATTACAGGAGCTTTCTGTTTGGCTTTCACCCTGCATTACACAGCTATCTGCCTAAAACGTTTTCTCTACTAGAATCCCGGTTTAGAGAGTGTTCTGTTGTAGTGTATACTGATGCAATTGGACCGTAAGAACATGCAGGAAAACTAAAAGTAATGAACTTTGTGATGTGTCTTTATCAATTCTGACGATCTAGACCTGGACTGGTAAAGCCACTGTGTTAAAGGCATTTCGAGAGGAATGTTGACCCATTAACACCATGCTGTGTATTTTGGGTGCTGACTTTTAGGCATCTAATATACAAACTGATAAGGCCGGCTACTATCACAGGGGATCAAGGTATAATTGCATATCCCTGACTATGGACCCTGACTGGATACTGCAGGAGCACTCCATGGAATCAATAATCAGCACAGCTGGACAGTGTACTAGGTGGGGGGGGGGGGGGGAGGGGCACTTATGAAGGAACTTTGAGATGCCCTTAAGATATAATATAAGTCGGGAGGTAAACAGGGGGGGGGGGGGGGGGGGAAGGGGCACTTATGAAGGAACTTTGAGATGCCCTTAAGATATAATATAAGTCGGGAGGTAAACAGAGTTGTTTTGAAACAACGCATGACTTTTCGTCATATCTAGACTTCTTCGTCTCCATCAAAGTCTTTGTTGGTGGTGATGAATTTTTAATTCTCCTTGGATCTGATGGAGACATCTGAGATGGTTTCCTGAGACTCTCTGTCCGCTCTAAAACGCTCTTCGTTATGTTATCAAGCAGCTCCTCCATATATCCATATGTTTTTGGCACTTTTTCTGTGTAGCAACTGTATGTTGCAGTTTGTTTAGAATAACATCTGTGAACTCTGGAAACAAAAAAATAATGTGATGTTAGATTCTTTCTATATGCCCATCAAAAGACTGGTAGTATATGTGAAACGTAATGTCGTGCAGGTGTGGTCGAGCAGTTTGTATCGGAGTGTCACAAATCTTGTTGAAAATGTTAGTGGTAATATAACAGCCCCTGAATTAGCAAACAATGCCTGTTTTAGCATTATCCGGGGAAGTTCGCTAACCATATAAATAGTCACAGGGACTTTTGAGTTATGGTCCTTGGATTAGCTAATTTCTTGATTTTGCCCTTGTTCACCTTCTGTGTCAACACATTTTAATCCAAACTAAGTGAACTTGATGGCTATAACATCTCGGCTATGTTCTATAATCGTTTCCTCCATAGACTATTTTTAGACCGAACCTCTTTGAATGAATCTACCCAAAAGGACCATTTACTAGAGAAAAGTAAAATTTTAGAATTTTGTAGTTTGAAACCATTGTGATAAATAGAGCATTTGCTCCTATAGGAGCTAATGCTCTATTTATAATCACAATGGTTTCAAGAATTAGCACTGATCAATGAGCCATTCCACTCTAACAAGACAGTGTTTAAAGGGTTAAAACTGCTAGGAGAGGTTTCCAGATCTTAGGAGATGTACCAGATCTTAGGTGCAGTTTCGTGAAATGATTGACTTAATATCATACCAAGTTTAGGCTAATTAATTATGCACAAAACAAATAAGAGTGATAAATGGGCAAAAGTGTATCCAGTATTTTTTTCATTTCAAAAGTGGAAGCTAAGTACCCTAAGTACTATAAAACAACTGAACAGTCAAAAAGTATCATTCTTACTTCTAATACATTTTAGTACAATACATAACTACGTGTATGTACCAACTGAATTTTTGGAATTCAGTGTATTATTGTTATGAAGTTGCTACATCTTTCTAAGTAGCTATAAACATTTGTCTGTGGTTCTAGAAGTGAGACTTATTCAAATAAATATACAGTATTCATCATTGCAATAAGTATTAATTACATTTATAATAATAAATTGTTTTATAATTACCCTCCATTTGACTCTGAAATGTCTGATACAGGGAATTATGGCCCTGGAAGTCCTGTTACTATGGGGGTTGACTGGATTACTTCTGCAGTCTTAAGAGGCTCCGTACTTCGCTTTACTGGTGTATGTTCCACAATAAATGGTTTAGATTTTTCTTCTGTGCCTTGCATGCTTTCCCTGCATAGAAATGGTCCAATTTTGCAAACCATTAGATCTATATAAATGATTGTACATTTATCAAATTTCACACTTTTCAAACAAATTATGACATCACGAATATCTAATGGCTGATTTATAATGAAGACATATACACATGAAATTTGGTAGAAACTGTATGTACATTCAAATTTATTATAATTTTATGAGCTACAAGAGAAAACTTTACAGGAGTCATCTAATCTGGTCTACAGTTTGCACAGGCATGGAAAGGTGGTTATGGAGTATGAGGTTGAAATTTTACGGGTCCGTACTCCTAGCCACTGCCAAAAATAAAACGCAGTCACTGGTATACCCTATTTCTACGTACAATTCTGGGCCTATTTGAACCGAGCCGTTATGGACTGGGTCGTTTTGACCTGTCGCGATTGATACTATTGGAGACACAGGGGCCCATTTCGTGGGTTTACATGGTCTAAAAAGTGAAGAAAAAAATGATTGGGTCGATTTAGTGTTATAACCGCCGATTTCCATAAGCACTCTCTATCTCATTTATCAAAGAAATTATATCTTCTGATGAGCGGGCATCTATTTTTCCTCAAAATATTAACACAAGTTGAACGTATTGATCTTTCTGGCTACATATCAATCATCCTATACACGTCAAATGGACCGGTAACCAACGCACATGGAAAGATCTCCAATCACAGGGTGCCATTTCGTGGGTCTACATGGTCTAAAGTCAAAATAATTGATTGGGTCGATTTAGTGTTATATTATATAATATAACACTAAATCGACCCAATCAATTATTTTGACTTTAGACCATGTAGACCCACGAAATCGGCGGTCAAATAAGCTTTCAAAGATGAACACAACGAATGCACCCACGTAGTTATTTGGGTAGAAAATACGTATTCCCCAATCTACGTGCATTAAGACTTGTTTCAGACATACAGACAAGGCCCAATTTAGGCGCATCACTTCATCCATTATATGGAGGACGATCAACGCCAAAATTGCATCATGCTTTGTGGCATTTCAGTTTGCTTCATGTTAAATGCATCATGCATTGTGGCATTTCAGTTTGCTTCATGATAAATGCATCCTGCATTGTGGTATTGAACAGTTTGCTAAACGATTATTGCATGTCAAGATGGGAGTCCTTCATTCATTGAAGTTTCTTCAATGACACATGTCCCAACGACACACGACCCGATGCGGTAAGCCCATAGCATCAAGCATAAAGCCGAACGCCGGAGGCATTATGCACTTCAGCCGAACTTTCTAAAATGGCTGCACTATCCCACCTTCCATATTTCATTATACAGTCAAAACTGTCTCAGCGACCGTCCCTTAATAGCGACTTCCTGTCTTATGTGACCCTAATATTTCCCCCAACGCATTTTCCTATTTATTGAGACTGGGGATAGCGACCTGCCTGTGTTACCTGACTAACGACCGTAAATCGCCGCTCCCGAAATCCTAATCCGCTAATTAATGTGCCTGTTTGTAGCGACCCTGTAATTGCGGGTCATTATCGAGTTTTAACTATTTTGTCATGAATATTCAGTAGGTATTTAAATTTTGAATAAACATAGAACAGGGGAAGGGTTGAAAATAAATTAAGATATGAATAATAATAACTCATGAAGGTGTAATGAAAATATCTGAAATTTTGAACATTGATTCGAAAGACTATTTAACGAGGGTAGCTCAATTAGTCATAATGACTAATCTACCTTGAGGCCCTCAAAACAAGCATTTCATTCAAAATACAAAACAGTATTAAAACACTAATCTATATACACAAGAAATCAATGTTCAGAAATTCAGTAATGTTGCGTCTGGATAATTAATAAATGTTGTCTGCTTCAATTTGTAGATTTATTCTTTATGGACACGCATTTGGATCCTGATAAAACTCCGAGTAAAATGGCGTCTAATCTGGATCCAATCTGTTATCATAGTTTTGATTTGCCACTAGCATCCAAATAGTTAATATAAAGCTATATAAATAATATATTAAGCACATACAAATGAAATGCATAAATGACATCTGACCCCGATTAAGGTGGATGAATGCACGCGCTTTTAAAATCGCATATTTGTGACGTCATTTACTCACGCTGTCATTATTATAGTTAATCTAAAATGACCTCTGCTTCAAATTTTGAAAAATGCAGATAGAGAGTAAACTAATTGAACCTGATTAGACTTTGAGTTATTAACGATATAGGTTAATATATTCTTTCTGAAATTCAACCAATTTGCCCAGGGAGAGGGTATACATACTTTTGGGCATGCCCTTATTTAGATTTAGATTGTTATAATATAACAATGTAAATCTAAATAAGGGCATGCCCAAAAGTATGTATTAGAAATCTATGTTTTTGTATAATGAAAAAATTATGTTTTCATTTACATTTTCTTAAATTTTCTTCACTTGAGGTCCTCTACAAAAGTTAAATAAATTATGCCCCTTGTGTCAAAATTGATTCACCCCAGGGCCGGCTAGTTTTCTATGGAAACACATATACAGTAGTGAAAACTTTGAAATATTCTCTTCTGATTGTCTGGTGAGCGATGTCAGGGCCTTTCAGACCCTCTTGTTATTATTATACTTCTCCCAGCATTAATTACCCCCCCCCCCAACACACACACACACGCACACACACACACACACTCTCTCTCTCTTATGCAATGGATCAGTAACCCTTCTATTTGTGTTTTTTGAAATCCTTCTATTTCTATGTCTTCAGCGTTTTCCTTCTTTACCTATATATTCGGCAAATCACTTCAGCATTTTAGTTAGAGCTGACTAGAGTACGACAAAAGCCGGGGCGAAGTTGGAACAACGAACCACGCATCAAGCATCAAGCACCACGCATCAAGCGCTATAGAGCAAATAATACAAAGAATATATGCCCCAAAGTTTAAACAATGAAACACATTATTTGACGGTTATTATAATCAATATATAAGTTTACAGAAGGTCAAATGTCGGATCGAGGAAGAAACTTCAAAGAAAGAAGAAAGCACATGATCGTGACATGCAATAATCATTTAGCATAATGCATTTAACATGAAGCAAATTGAAATGCCACAAAGCATGATGCAATTTTGGCGTTGATCGTCCTCCATAATCCATTGTTTAATCTTAACCCTTTCCCTCATATTAACGTGTTTTCACGCATTTGCAAACAGAGTAGACCCAGATCAGACGGCTCCTAGAGGAGCAGTCTGATCAGGGTCTGCTCTGTTTGCTAATAAAATTTGATAGATCTGTTTATTTACTTTCTAAAATGTCTACAATGTTCTACCTTCCATATTTCTTTATAGCTATTATGTTAATGAATATTCAGTAGGTATTGAAATTTGGCCTAAATACAGAACAGGGAAAGGGTTAAATTGAGTCTTATCAACATCATATATACAGATATAGATCTGCATGATGTTAGTAGCTATACCCCGTTAATTCTAATTCTAAATAGATGGTCTAGGTTGGCAGACAGATGAGCATTCTAGGGACAATCCTGTGGTATTTTCTTTTGAAAAAGACAGCATGCCATCGAAGCTATGGATGAGTTGTACAGGTCGACGAACACTGTCTATTCCATCTTCCTATAAGGAATGCTGGGGAACTAAACGTCTAAAATGTCTAGTCTAATCGATACAGGTCGAACGGAATATAGATCTCATTTGTATTATAAATAAGATAAATCATATTTCTTAAATTCTTACCTCGGTTTCCCAATCCATCCTTAAAATCATGTCAATGACTCTCGCTTATACATGTACTAATCCGACACATGCAACATTTTGTACACAACTGATTATGACGTCACTTTGTGGTGTTTTTTTTCCTGACGTCATTTTCTATAGATATGAGTCTGCCTAAAGGCCATTTTGTATTGAAAAGTTCCGAGGTCTGCCAAAGGTGTAGAAGATATTATTGAAAAAATTAGGCAGACTGCGGATGATATATATTCTTACAAAACATTTTAAAAAATTTTTTTTATTAAATCGAGCTTAATTGGGTGATTTGAATACAGAATATGTTAAAAGTTTACGAAAATCTAAAAGTTGAATTTCGTCTGCCTATTGCCTGTTTTAAGGGGGAGTCTGCCTATGGCTGAAAGTAGATTATTATAATATTATATATTATATAATATTTTATCATTTTAAACTATATCCTTTCATATTTATGCACAATTACTACAAAATGAGTTGTCAAGTTTTTAAACAAACTGTAGTAACCCACTTTGTAGTAATTACTACAATTTGCAACGTTACTACAAAACGGGTCGCAAGGTCCCATACTAAATGTAGTAAACTGTTTTTGACTCTATTTCCTTAAGTAGGCAAGGTATCGAAAAGATTTTTACTGTGCAATCGGATATTGTCAATATGAAGGACCACCCCAAATTTGGTTGCAGTCACACAACCATGCTCGGTGTAATAGGAGTTTACTACATATTGAACTTTGCATGCCAACCCACTTTGTAGTAATTACTACAATTTGCAACGTTACTACAAAACGGGTTGGGAGGGTTTCACGCAAATTGTAGTAACCCGTTTTGTAGTAATTACTACATTCAGCGATGTTATTATTGTTTATAACATTTTGTTATATGTTATATTAGTATTATTATACATAATACAAAATGATATATATTATAGTATATAATATTATATATTATAAAGATATGCCAAAAAGTCATTTTATTTCATGATATTGTTTCCTATCGATTATAAAAAAAAATTTGAAAATTTAAAAATTATATATATAATATTATATATTATATAATATTTTATCATTTTATACTATATCATTTCATATACATGCAATATTACTACAAAATGAGTTGTGAAGTTTTAACACACTGTAGTAAAATAGTATATATTATATTATATAATATTATATATTATGAACATATGCCAAAAAGTCATTTTATTTCATGGTATTGTTTTAAATTGATCAAAAAATTTTTTTCAAAAATTATATATTATATATATAATATTATATAGTATATAATATTTTATCATTTTATACTATATCATTTCATATACATGCAATAGTACTACAAAATGAGTTGTGAAGTTTTAACACAAACTGTAGTAAAATAGTATATATTATATTATATAATATTATATATTATGAACATATGCCAAAAAGTCATTTTTTTTTCATGGTATTGTTTTAAATTGATAAAAATTTTTTTTCAAAAATTATATATTATATATATAATATTATATATTATATAATATTTTATCATTTTATACTATATCATTTCATATACATGCAATATTACTACAAAATGAGTTGTGAAGTTTTAACACAAACTGTAGTAAAATAGTATATATTATATTATATAATATTATATATTATGAACATATGCCAAAAAGTCATTTTATTTCATGGTATTGTTTAAAATTGATAAAAAAAATTTTTTTAAAAATTATATATTATATATATAATATATATTATATAATATTTTATCATTTTATACTATATCATTTCATATTTATGCAATATTACTACAAAATGAGTTGTCAAGTTTTTAAACAAACTGTAGTAACCCACTTTGTAGTAATTACTACAATTTGCAACGTTACTACAAAACGGGTCGCAAGGTCCCATACGAAATGTAGTAAACTGTTTTTGACTCTATTTCCTTAAGTAGGCAAGGTATCGAAAAGATTTTTACTGTGCACTCGGATATTGTCAATATGAAGGACCACCCCAAATTTGGTTGCAGTCACACAACCATGCTCGGTGTAATAGGAGTTTACTACATATTGAACTTTGCATGCCAACCCACTTTGTAGTAATTACTACAATTTGCAACGTTACTACAAAACGGGTTGGGAGGGTTTCACGCAAAGTGTAGTAACCCGTTTTGTAGTAATTACTACAATTTGCAACGTTACTACAAAACGGGTTGTGTGCCGCTTAGCATATGGAATTTGGAATGGATCAAGACCAAAATGATTGAAATCTGTGTCGAATTGGCTTTGCTGTAAGACTTTGAAAAACATGACTGTTGTATTTTCCACCGCTGATCTGACGTATTTAGGTACCTTTCAATACATATATAGACCCGATTGGAAAAAAAAATTCCGGGTCGTGTGTTTTTCGGAGTGGTTTAAAGTTCAAATAGATAATATTAGGCTAGTTTAACATACTTCGATCACATTTTATTATTATTATTATTTATTTATTTATTTATTTATTTATTTTTTGGGGGGAGGGGGGGGGGGGGTCCGAGGGTGAGTCCAAGCACGCGTCGGGCACCTTTGCGGAGCACAACGAAAGAAACAAACAAGTACGTGCTACATATTAATTACATATGCAAAGGCTATGTTGACATTTTACAGCTGAACTATATCCTTTGAAACAGGTTAGAGTAGATCTAGACCCAGGCGAGATGTCGAGTTATTTGGTGTCTTGTCAATATCTAAAATGTTTAGCACTAGATTAGACCAGAAAGTAGGAAAAACGCATAGAAAATTGAAAACTAAACAGCCTGACACAGTACATGGTACATGGGTGTGTTGCGCTTCCAGAACGTTGTGATCTAGGTCTACACTGTTTGCAAATGCTTAAAAACACGTTTGTTTGAAGGAAAGGGTTAAACTGAACGGACCCAATTTATCAACACTGCTATCTAGCATTTGACTTCAGCTGATCAGGGTCAGCTCAGTGTGCTTTAACTCATTGCATGCTAGGGGTGAAACCACAGGGGTAAGACCCGTTTGAGTCATTATATGTGTACATGTATAATAATATAGCTTTCTATATATACATATAATGACTCAAACGGGTCTTACCCCTGTGGTTGTCTCATTAATGACCCGTAAGACAGCATGCTAATGTTGTGACACAGGTGCCGTCTGCCGGGATAGCGTTAAAAACCGAAAGTAGCTCGATATCACCATTTTGAGTACACAGATGCGAACTAACCCCTGTGGGTGAAACGTGATTAACTATGCAAACAGTTTGGATCTAGATGGGACACCACATAATGCAGCGTCTCATCAGAAATTGTATTTTTAGAATTGAAGCAGAAGACAATTGTTGCAGACGAAAACTTTTGGTTTATAATTTATATAGAAGAAACTGTAAACTTATATCTCTATCATATCACAAGCAAACAGAGCAGACCCTAATCTGGATCTACTCTGTTTGCAAAGGCATATTTAATGGTTCATTACTTAAATGTGTTAGAATCCAACAATGTTTTGAATTAGAGAATCTAAAAGAGTGAGCTGAACATACATAGGACTTGTGTCTTGCAACCTATATATTTGTTCAGTTGTGTACATGCTTCACCCTATCCCTGTTCTGTTTTATTCCAAATTTAACACCAACTGAATATTAATAAGTCATAAACAAAATGGTTATAAAGAAACATGAAAGATTGATTATTGTGGCCATTTTAGAAAGTAAAGAAACATCTTTATTTCAAATTCCCTTAGCAAACAGAGCAGACCCTCGTCAGACGGCTCCTATAGGAGCCGTCTGATCTGGGTCTACTCTGTTTGCAAATGCATGAAAACATTATTGTATGAAGCAACTTTAGGGTTAAAATTAGGAATCAATGTATCAACACTGCTAGAGCATTCAAAGTTTGTGAGTCTCTGAGAAATAGCAAATTATTTGAGAATCTGCAGTTTGAGTGAGTTACAGTACATGTATATTTATCATCTATTTTACATTTAGGGTGGAGTTTTGCTTAATTCCTATACCGACACCTTTTGACACCTCTGTAGACGTCATTTATAGAAACCACTGTGATACATAGAGTACTTGCTCAATAGGACCAAATGCTCTATTTACCACAATGGTTTCAAAACTACCAACTTCTGAAAGTTTCCCTTTTTCTAGTAAATGCTCCTTTCCAGTAGATTCATTTACAGAGGTTAGTCTAAAACAGCCTCTGAGGTAATGGGTTAAATGTCCAGCATGGAGAGGATTAAATCAATCCCCGTGTAGAGCTTAAAATTGTTTTATTAGCCCTGCAGTCAGCTGCCGGAGTGTGGACAAAAAGACAAATATTTTATTTAATTTTTATTTTCTTCTATTATCATATTTCCACATTAAATATTAGATATAATAACATCTTAATATAGATCTATATTTATATTTAAATAAATATAGATCTATATACCTTTATTAAATCAATACATTTCCACAAGAATTCGTCATAACAATTTTCAACAAGCAATATCGTGTTAAGTTTTCAAAGTTTGAGAATCTTTTCAAAAAGCAATATCGTTCTAACGGACCGTTTGAAATTCGGCCGATTTATTCGGAAAGGCTGGATCGGACCATAATAATTTGATTATTTTGTTACAGACTCCAATGAACACAGTTATCAGACAACCGGTGGTAGTTTCCAGCATGTCCGTTGCTGCTGACATCACTGCTGAGTCTACTGGCTCCATAAGAGCAACAGACCCAGAGCCTGAGCCTGAGCCTGAGTCCTTCAATGTCAACACATCATTCCAACGTCCAGGCACTATGGAGGAAAGCATCATTGAAGAACCAATTCCTGCTGACATCCCAATTCTCGACACACCCACAACATATGAAGTGGTAGAAGGTGGTACACTGAAGGGCGAGAAGATGTTGCTTGACAACATTGGCTTTGTTTACACATGTAAAAGTAAGTATATCTAATCCGAGTAATGTAACTCAAATGAAAATTGTACTGAATTCCTGGTATAGGAAACTACATTTAATATATTTAATTATGTCTCCCCCATATTTATATGGGGGAGACATATTGATTTCGTGAGAGTTGTCGTCTGTCTGTCCGTCACACTTTTTGTCCGGACGATAATTTCAATATGCCTGATGCCAGTTGATTGAAACTTCATATATGGAAAGAGCATAATGAGAGGAAGTGTCATGCACATGGTCCATAACTCTGGCTTCACTAATATAGGAGTTATTGCCCCTTGTAAAAAATCACATTTTTTGTCCGGATGATAACTTCTTTATGCTTCATGCCATTGCATTTGAACTTCATATACGGAAAGATCATGATGAGAGGAAGTGTCATGCACAAGGTCCATAACTCTGGCTTCACTAATATAGGAGTTATTGCCCCTTGTAAAACAAATTCACACTTTTTTGTCCGGACGATAACTCCTATATGGCTCATGCCATTGGATTGAAACTTCATATATAGAAATAGCATAATGAGAGAAAGTGTCATACACACGGTCCATAAATCTGGCTTCACCAATATAGGAGTTATTGCCCCTTGTAAAAAAAATCACACATTTTGTCTGGACGATAACTCCTATTTGGCTCGTGCCATTGGACTGAAACTTCATATATGGAAAGATAATGACGTGTCATGCACAAGGTCCATAACTCTGGCTTCACTTATATTGGAGTTATTGCCCTTTGTAAAAAATCACATTTTTTTGTCCGGACGATAACTCCTATATTGCACATGCAATTAGAGTGAAACTTCACACATAGAAAGATCATGATAAGAGAAAGTGCCATGCATAAGATCCTTAACTCGGGCTTCAATTAATTAAGAGTTATTGGACCTTGTACATTTGTTTAATGATTTCTTGTCAGGACGATAACTCCTACATGGCTCTTGCTATCGTATTGAAACTTCATACATGGAAAGAGCATGATGAGAGAAAGTGTCATGAACAAGGACCATAACTCTGTCTTCAATATTTTTGGAGTTATTGCCCTTTGTTACATTTTTAGCCGATCAATAACTCCTGTTCGACTGATGCTATTGGACTGGCATTGGCATGATGAAAGCAAGTGTCATAACTCTGGTATCAATATTTTTGGAGTTATATTAGCTGTTAACCATTTTTCTCTTGAAAATGTGGTGTGGAAAGCGCATAATGAGGGGAAGTATCATTCATCAAGTCCATTACATTTTTAGTGATTTCCCTTTACACATTGCTTTTATTAGAGGGGAGACATCCGTTTATGTGACAAAAACCTCTAGTTCTTTTAAGCGAACATTTAGAAAAATGCGAAAGCAAAACCCTTCAATATGAAAGATTTCCTTTTTAAATTAAAGACAGATAGTGTTTCAGCTAGGCTTGAATAATACAAACCAACACTGAATGCCATTAGTTTGTGATTCAAACGTGTGTCTCTCTTTAAAATTACAGGAAGTGCCGACGATATGAAAACAAAGTCATGACGTCATAATACTTTCAACTGCGGCTGATGATATGGTGAACCGCATCACGCATTGTTAAGATATTAATTAAACATTTTAAAGCCATATAGCATCATTTCGTCCTCTTTTAACAGTTAAATCAATTTCAATCACTTTTAAAAACGATTGGTGTTTATGGTGTTAATATTGTATGTTGCTGTATGGTGTTAATATTGTATGTTGCTGTTTATTGCAATTATCACATCCCAGTTATGTTTCAGATAACTCGTGGAAATGTCACCTACTGGTGGTGCAACCACAGAAGTATGGCCCGACGATGACCATCTACGGTGGTACAACGAGGTGAAGCCTACAGAGTTGGAAGACATTCACATGACCATCCAGCAGATACCGGTATGAGACATCGGGTCAAGATTGCCAAACAGGTGTGTACATGCGACCTTTGTTTGCTTAATATAAAACAATTTGTTTATATTTACAAACTACTGAATATCATTATTATTGAAAGCATGCATAGAACATTTGAATGAGATCGGGTCAAGATTGCCAAGCATGTGTGTACATTCATAGTATACACAGAACAATTTGAATGAAAATAATGCGCAGTTATATAATAATAATAATGAATCCATTATGCGGATATCAAATTTTATCATATATCTTAAGATAACATGAATTTACTTGAATAAAATTATGTTAAGTCCTCCGCCAAATCAAACCTGTTCGTCTCAGCGAAAGTGCTTGTGGAAACAGCTTTTGAGGAGCAACTCACAGTCTCTGACTTCAACCTCCCCAACCAGGACCTACTAGCCAGGCGAGTTAACCGCTGCCGTCAGATGATGCATCCAGCAGAGCCAAGAGGAGTAGAATTTGAGCTAGCACATTATGCCATACCAGAGGGTTATTTGCGTCATGACATCAACATTGATGGAGCAAGACACCGAATCTTCAGCACAGACACCCAGCTGGAAGTACTGCAGACGGCCAAGCGTAGGTATGTAGGTGGCACATTTAAGGTCCTTTAAAATATCCGTTCGGACAGTTCTACAACATACATGCCTTCCTGAAGAACGATGACGGTGATACAAAGCAGGTGCCTTTAGTGTTCATCTTCATGAGTCAACGGCGAAAAAAAGACTACAGGAAATCTTAAAGGTATATAATGTAGCCAATATATAATTAACATATTTATCACATAACATCCCTTGTATTCGAGTTATAAAATCACCTTACATATCTCTATATATTACATGCTTTGTAATGTCATGTAGAAAAACCAATACGTCATATGTGCTTATAGGCATTTTAAATACATAGTGTCCAGCTGTGCTGATTATTAATACCCTGGAGTGCTCCTGCAGTGTCAGGTCAGGGTCAATAACCATAACAGAAAACGTTATGCAATTATACCTTGATCCAGGTACATATGCAAATAAGTGCTGGGCAGTACATAGTGCCAGTTTCTGTGTTAGATGGCCATTAAAGATATCTTTTGACACGGTATAGACCTGATTCTGCAGGTGTTTTTTTATTCAAAGCAAGAACTTCTCTTTATAGAAATAAAATCGCATGAGCAAACAGAGTAGACCCATCTATATCAGACAGCTCGTAAAGAATGTATATAATTTCAGAAGGTGAATGTGATGACATCCCCAAACAATGTGAGAGGATTTGTCATGTAATTTGAGCCAGCGGCATGGTCTGCAATGTCATCCCCAAACAATGTGAGAGGATTTGTCATGTAATTTGAGCCAGCGGCATGGTCTGCAATCAGACGGGTCTTCCCTGTGTGCAAACTGAATGGATGTGCCTTCCAGTGGATCCAGGCGGTTTGGCGCAAAGTGCAGGTTTGTAATTATCTCTTATCTACATTTTTACAAATTTTATATAAAATAGTTATAATTTTCATTCTGCCAACTAAACAATAAGGAGGAAAAATGAATGAATAAATGGTGTCTGAAATGGGTGATAAAATACTGAAATAATGTAAATGTTGGTGAGTTTAAATTGTCCATAAATATATTACTTGTTTATTTTCAGGATAAGAGATTGTCAGAGGTGTATCAGAACGACGCTGGGACCCATTCCTTTGTACCGAAGTTACTGGTCCTCCCTCTACTTACAGAGGAACATATCCTACCTGCATTTCAACACCTCCAGCAGATTGCCACCGACCCTCTCCAGTCTCTTATGGATTATGAAGACTCAACGTGGGTACATGTATACTGGACCCCAGCAGATTGGTCTGTCTACGGTCACTCCATCCGGACAAACAACGATTGTGAAGGTAATAACTATTTAGAGACACTAGTGTTAAAAATATTAGTAATTAGGATTGCCAGTTTTCTGTAGAAACATATAGTGAAAATCCTCTCCTCTGATTATCTGTCAAGCTATATCAGTGTCATCATGGTCCCCTTGTTTACATTCTATTTTTATAGTACCTAGAGACCAGTTAATATGTAACTCGGTGTTTGCATTCAGAACTAAGAGGAATGGAAGGAGGTGACTGTATTTCTTTGGTTCTGCTCTAAGTAAATATACACAGTATATATTATTATCACTTGGTTTGTAGGGGGTTAAAACTTATTTGTTTAAAATTTGCTGCATATAATACTTCTGGATACCCTACATGATACATGTATATAATACAGGAAATATTGGTCTCTTTTCAGACTGGCATCGTCGTTTGAACTTCCGGAGTGTTGGCCCACCACCCTTCTACAACCTGGTAGATCAGCTGCATCGGGAATCCCAGAGACTACCACATCAAATTCGCCTTGTGTCTGAGAAGAAACTTAAGAAACTTCAGAGGAACCCCAAAGCATCAATGCAGAAGATGTTCGCCGTGTGGGAAGCCTATGAGGCTGGGTGTATGACATCTGATGTCTTGAAGCAACTCTTACAGATTTATGGCCCCAGTGTGTAGATTGTGACTATGATGTGTAAATAGACAGTGACCATGATGTGTAAATAAGAGTGCTATCTGTGTGAATTTCTTTTAGTATCCTTTACTCCTGAAATGCACCTTGCAAACAGAGTAGACCCAAAGATTCGTCTGATCTGAGTCTGCTCTGGTTGTATATGATATTATAAAGATATGATTCATTAGTTTCCAATGGGCAAAAATTCTTATATATTAATATTAAGGTAATCATTTTAATGGAGTAGATTATTACTAAGTTAGTGTAAATCATATATGTCCAATGTGCTATGTCCAATGTGCTATGTGTGTGAATTTCCTTTATTAACGCTGCGCACTCTCACATTCCATAAATATGTCTTTCTTAAGCATTACAAACAGAGTAGACCTAAATCATACGGCTACTGTAGGATTTTGACTAATACCATGACTATGTCCAATGTGCTATGCGTGTGATTTTCCTCTTTACTCCAGAAATATCCCATTCTACGCCTTGCAAACAGTAGACCCAAATCAGATGGCCCCTGTAATCTTTTTTCCTGGCATCATTTTTCATACATGAAGTTGTGATGTGTCCAATGTACTAATCATATAATACTTATGTCCAGTGTGCTATGTATATCCAATGTGCTATGTTTAAGTGATCGCATTAGAGGGGTTCTACTGTATATTATTATGAAAACTCATCTAATTAATATTCATGATTTCATGATTTCTCAGATGAATAATCATAAGATAAACAGTAATAACTATAATGAGCATGACAGCTAACAGCTTGGATCCATTTGAAATAATGATCTGGATCCCAGCTGTTTGGCACCTGTTCATTAATTTCTGAATAGTTTGAACTAACTGGAAATAAAAACTTCTCAAATTTTCAGCAGACATATTTGTTTTCAGTCTGACTAGGGTTTACCTGTTACTTCATATCGAGGGCTTGGTGCAAAACTAAAACTAAAGTGAAGGAGTTAGAATAGTTTTCCACCAAGCCCTCGATATATATTCATGGAAGAAATAATGACACCATGAAAAATAAAAAAAGATGAATACTTTTACAGAAACATTATCAATACAGGAATTTGTTTTACCCTGGCAAAAATTGCAGATTCAGATTTTTATTATTACATAAGCCAACAGAGCAGATCCTAATCAGACCAGTGTACTAATCATATTATGTCCAGTGTGCTATTTCCAATGTGCTATGTGTGTTAATTCCTCTTCACTCTTCAGTATGCCATTCTACGCCGTGCAAACAGAGTAGACCCAAATCAGACAACTCCTGTAATACTTTTAATTTATATTTATGTCATCATTTTTCCTAGTTATATGAAGTTGTGATGTGTAAATCATATAATAACATGTCCAATGTACTATGTGTGTGAATTTGACCAATTCCTTCATATAAATGTATTTCATGCATTGGCAAACAGATTAGACCCAGATCAAATGGACCCTAGAGGAGCCGTCTGATCAGGGTCTGCTCTGTTTGCTAATGGAATTTGATGTGTTTCGTTAGTTTCTAAATTGGGTGCATTTTTCCACCTTCCATTATAACCCATGAATATTCAGTCGGTACTGAAAACATAGAACAGGGAAAGGGTTAACCTTGCATATTTGTCTGATCAGTGCTATGTGTGAAATTTAAAGTTGTTATCTCACCAAAATAAATAGAATCATTTTAGTTATTTAAGTTATATCAGGTATACTTTATTTCCATTATAAATAGCTTTCTTAAGATGAAGGTGCTGGCATCTTAATATTCAATTTTTGACATTTTTGACAGCTTTAAATATAAACATAATTATGATTATGTTAACTTTGTTAAAAATTGTTTGTATAGTATTTTTCATGAGGACTTGTGTGTGAATTGAAATTGGTGAATTGTTTTTATTTTATAGACAGTCTGTGACCCATAACAGTTCTCTTTCACACTCCAATGCTTATGATTGAGTACCATTAGCTTTTTCATACCTTTATTTTCACAGTTTGAGTAAAGATTCTTGGTATGTACTATACAAAGAAGTCAGTTTCAGCTATACATTCATAGGTTAAGGATATAAGAATGCAATGAAGGTTAGAACGTAAATAAAAATTGTCATTAATGATTTTGATGTGAACTTTAACATGAAAATAAGTCAAATGCGATGAAGGTTCGAAATTAAATAGAAATGGAAATAAGTCATTTTTTAAGTCAAAGTTCATATTCAAAGTTATTAATGTAATCTAATGAACAATATAATCTATGAAACTGCGTTATAATATAATAAAATAAGTTTTTTTCATTGGGTACATCTTGACTTTAGAGTGGGTACATCTTGACCAGCTCCCAATGATCCATTAAATTGGATGGGGGATTATAATGTCAACACCTGTACGGTATGTTGAACAAAACCTCGACGGGCGTATATTGTGCCCACTGGCACTCTTGTTACATATATGCACTAGTATTAATATAAGATAATGATTTAAATGCTAAAATGCATTTTTGGAGCTTACAAACCCCTCCATATACCGCAATACCTTTACCGACAAGATATTCTGCTGATCGTGCACACAGACAAGAAATTCGTATGCCCTATGCATAGCACAATGTTATTAACAATTCCATTTAAGACTGAAATTAGAATAATTTATACATATATACAGTAGTATTGTAGTGTTCTGGCGAGCTCAGATTTACGTAAGTTGATTCTTCCAACTAGGTGCAGGTAACGTAATACAGAGCAGTGCTGTTTGAGGTTTCATCCAGCTGTCAATAATTTGTTGTTAAGTTGTATTCCAATTTTCTTTGGAATTAGTCATAAAAAGTCTAACTCTGCGGCGAAAGTTTTAAAATTCAACTCTATTACGGACTTATTCGTACCTTGAGATTGACGTCGGCTAAATTTGTTTACACGTCACATACACTTGTTTCTTATTGCTTTGTCATTGTAAATACATGTAGCTCCAAACGCAAGATGCCAAAAAGAAAATTCGATAACTTAAGATGCCAAAAAGAAAATTCGATAACTTATCTAACATAATGGTATAAATTCACATTTTATGTATTATTTTGTGAAATCGCCATTAATGTTTCGCATTTCGATATGTTTCTCGGAATAAGTCTGTGTTCGAGTCGATCTTTTCGATCAAAACATTGATCGAATCTACCACCGATCCGTTGACGTAGAACGGTCCGATCACCTCGACCATCTCTTTGATCGTTTTCGATCACTTTTTAGGTCGAGGTCTCGGCGCTAGTATATAAGCGACGGAAAATTCGTCATTCGGGACTCAGATTTTGGAACTTTTGGCAGAAATTATCTAAATTAACAGAATTAAATAGAATCCATATAACGTAAAGAATATAATGAACCGAGTAGATCTATAATAATTAACCAATGCATATAAAACTAATATTTACAGAAGATGTGTATTGTGTTAAAGTAAAACTGTTATTTTAATAACTTGATCTAGATCTATGTACATCTATTGCGGACACTGTGAAATCGATATTCGTAAGTCTTGCATTGGTATTTCACGACAAGACTTATGCTACTAGAGAACAGATGATAATTTAAACCGACAAACACTTGTGTTATTCTTTAACTGCCTAGAATTTACTTTATCCCCAACACGATAGATCTTCATTCTTTTTTTTTTATAATCCACGTACTAATATAAGATAATGATTTAAACGCTAAAATCCGCTTTTGGAGCTAATAAACCCTTCAATATCCCGTAATACCTTTACCGACA
This sequence comes from Azorinus chamasolen, assembly GCA_963576725.1. NCBI lineage: Eukaryota > Metazoa > Mollusca > Bivalvia > Cardiida > Solecurtidae > Azorinus > Azorinus chamasolen. The sequence goes on along the minus strand of OY755241.1, from coordinate 72,999,433 downwards.
TGAGATTCTGCCAACCGCAAATACAGACAAGAAATTCGTTTACTATAATGACAGTAATTACTTAATATTATATTTATTACTGAAATATTATATCTATGTATCGGTTAAAGCATTTTTATTTCATACTACGGACTATAGTCCTCAAGGCTCGGGACGCGCCGAGAGGACTATATTCTGTAGTATGAAATAAACATGCTCTGAGCTATTTAGCACAACGCTCTACCGTCGCCGACAATATTCCAGCCAAAATACAAATTAACTGACGTTTCAGTAACTGAAATGAACAAGGTTTGTCGCAAGCCTCATTCTTCGTTGAAACTTGGCGGACAAAACAGTGAATTTCGACGTATTATTTGAAAGCGCTAAGGACATCTTCAATATAGACGACTTTGTACGATCTTTATATTCCAACTCAATCACGAGGAAACTTCCTCCTCACATTTTTAACAAAACGCATAGGTGATTGTATGCCGCGCAAAACACAAAGGCAAAGTCGTGGAGCATGCGAATTAATAGAAAGCGGGCCGAGTACCGAAATATTCAGTTTGAGACAATTTTATCTGTGAATATGTGTAAATTGTACTTAGTAATTCGTTTAGAAGGGTGCTACTGTATTTGCATTGTTTTCATAGTAAATTTTTTTAAAAGCGTTGCATTGTATATTCGTAAAATGAATGATCGTAAAACGAAACATCCAATGCTAAACGTAAACCTTGGTGATGAATTGGATCAAGCATCTGCAAGTATGATTTCCTTGCAGAACCATATACAACACTACCATAATCCAGTTTGGACCTCACTAAACTTCTTTACAATTTGAGCATTACATTGCGATCTGCACCCCATTCGGTATGTGCAAGAACGCGAAGCAATTTCAGCGTTTTCTGGCATTTAGCCTTTAAATATTTAATATGAGGCATAAAGGAAAGTTGTTTGTCAAAAATGACACCGAGAAATTTTGCCTTGCCTACAACAGGAATGGGATCACAATTCAAATGCAACTCCGGATCATTGTGGAATTTTCTCAGTTGACAGAAATGTACAGAATCTGTTTTAGACTTTGAAAATGTAAAACCGTTTTCAGAAGCCTATTTTTGAGCTTTATCAATGGACTGTTGAAGTACAAAAATGAGTCATGCAGGAAACACCACATACAGAACAAACACTCACCCGAACAGCAACACAAGGAAACAGCAAATGTACATAGGTAGAAAAAACAACAAGAGACGCACAAAGACAAAACATACAATAGGAGGAAGATGGAAGTTCCGCCTTGGAACGGTCAGTGACAAAAGTCACCGGGGGTTTAAACCGGTTTATGGGCGCCCAACCTCACCCTTATTCCATCCCCATCCTAAAAGACAAACAGTGTAAATAAACCTCTCCGACTAATCTACAACAACCGCGACAGCAAATACAGTGGTAAAGTGCATGTATAACAAAATAACATTTAATTGAACATACTGTATCCACCTATCGCTAGTGTACTCAATGATTGAGCTGCAAACAGAGTAACTGTAGAAAAGTAATAAAGGGTACGACAAAAATGAAATAGTACAGATATCCGACGTTCTCCTTCCATTTCTGGATTTAAGAGGTCGCCTTCATAGAGTACTAAACCTTTCTTGTCGGCGTACATGCAAAGAGGCCAGCGTGATTGCCAACTGTAAAAGGCTTCACAACCAAACATGCAGTATGTTGTAGTAATACTATAATATAATATGTTGAAGTTGACGTTCAACAGTACGCATGTGTTTAGAACGGTAACAAATTTAAAAGTCATCAACATACAATGAACAATCCGTGTCAATAGTAATATATTGAACAATATTAATAATTTTTACATTAAATAGAGTAACTGACAAAATACTTCCTTGTGGAACACCCATTTCCTGTTTTAGCATATCAGAAAGAGTAGTTTCAACGCGGACTTGAAATTCCCTATCATTTAAAAAGTTTTCAATAAAAACTGGAAGTCGACCTTTAAGTCCTGATTCATGAAGGTCTTTCATTATGCCATACTTCCAAGTTATATCGTAAGCTTTCTCAAGATCAAAGAAGACAGCAACTAAGTGTTCCTTCTTGATGAAAGCTTCGCGAATAAATGTTTCCAACCTAACTAAATGATCATTTGTACTTCTTTGGCTCCTGAATCCACTTTGATACTCCGTAATGATGTTGTTGGATTCAAGATACCAAACAAGTCTTGCGTTAATCATACGTTCTAAAGTTTTACATACGCAGCTCGTCAAGGCTATGGGACGATAATAATTTGGATCTGTGTTATCTTTCCCTGGTTTTGGAACAGGAATAACTGTTGCCTGTTTCCAAAACTTGGGCAATTTACCACTTGACTATATAAGGTTAAAATGTCTAAAAGAACATGCATACAATTTGAGGGCAAGTGCTTCAGAAATTGATAATGAATGTCATAAAGTCCAACTGCTGTATCGAGCGATTTATTAAGAGAATCAAACAATTCTCTCTCAGTAAAAGGTAAATTGTAGTTTTCATTGTTATGAGACGTAAACGTAAAATTAAGTTGTTCCTTTTCTTTAATCTTTTTAATGTGTCTAAATTCTGGAGAAGACTTAGCTGATGAAGAGTTTTTAGCAAAAACATCAGTCGTTGGCAGAGGGCATCACTGTGGCAGTTACTGGGCTGACGCCGACCGAAACTACATCGGAACCGCAACAGACTGCTAATCAACCAATTTCGTCTCCATTGAGAGCAGAGGTAGTCTACGGCCCACGTCTGTACAGTGAAGTTGTCGTGTCCTCGTGGCCAGTCCGCCCAGTACAACCTGCATCTTATCACGTCAGATCTAGACAGAAGGCTCCGCCACGTAGTCAGAAGCAATCACAACCTGTCGAGTCCAGACAGAAGCCTGCATCTCGCCACGTCAGATCCAGACAGAAGACCCCCATGCCAGGCTCGTAGTCAGAAGCAGCCACAATCTGTCGGTTCCAGACAGAAGTCTGCATCTCGCCACGTCAGATCCAGACAGAAGACTCCCCCACGCCAGGCTCGTAGTCAAGCAGCCCAAACCTGTCGAGTTCAGACAGAAGCCTGCATCTTGCCACGTCAGATCCAGACAGAATACTCCCCAACGCCAGGCTCGTAGACAGAAGCTGTCACAACCTGTCGAGTCCAGACAGAAGCCTGCATCTCATCACATAAGATCTTGTCAGAAGCCTGCATTGCATAGGTTAAGAAAACAGAAACATCAGCCTGTACTAATATTAACAGAATATTATTTTCATCTGAGCACAGATACAATAAAACTTTATGGTGGTTGAAATGATATCCCTGTATTTACCAAAGTAGACAGGATGTTAACAATAGCCGAAACTGCGGACATTCTCGTCCAACACTTGACTGTTACAAAGGAACCGCCATGTAGACCCGCACCTGCAAGTGTCTATCTCTATGACGATTCGAATGACCCCGCAAGGAAAGAAAACGCGTGCGGATGGGTATACATGGAAGAACAATGGTAAATAGTCAATCAGTGGATGGTAAAAAGCTACAACGGTCATACTTTAAAATTACGAATACAGACATGACAAGTGTATTTCAATTTATAGGTGACGATTATAATGATAAAACTGTCATGTGTTACATTGGTGATTCTGAACTTTACAAAGAAGTCCCCCATGGTAACCAAAAGAGAAACGGTCGTCCATATAAACGCACTAAGCCATCAGTGTTGAATGATATTAAGTCCTTTGATATTGTAAATAAACCAAAACAGGTAAGTGATAACATGTCTGAAGCCTTGCCAAATTCCTTGTTTAAAGGGTCAATATTCCACGAACTATAAAACAGATTAGGAACATTCAAAATAAATTGCGAAAGGAATCTAAATTAACGCATGATGATTTATATGGCCTTCACCTTCTGGTTGACCAGTTAGACATTTTTGTTGTTATTAAGATTTAGAAATAGTAGCTGGCAATACTGATACATTTGATGAAGTGAATAGACTTTTGCAATTGAGCGATGTTAATACTGAAGTTTAGTATGATACCACATTCTAATCAGGTGCTTTTATGTTTCTACACTTGTTTGTCGCCACCCAATGCTTAAGGAAAAAACAACATTACCAGTAGTTTTTTTTAATTCATGACCGAACATTTCAACAATGCCATGAGCAATTTATTAATATTTTAAAGAACAAAATCCCTCGATTAAAGGATAGAAATATTTGCATTATTACAGATAGGGAAACGGGGATTATCAATGCATTCAATGAAAAGTTAAATGCTGGAATCATATTAGTAATATAAACTTTTGGGTTCTTAAACATGGAGGGAGCGCAGATGATAAAAATGTATATGTTTTGAATGTACGAGAACTTTTGAATGGTGTATCTGAAGAAGAATTTGTTGAAATATACAATTCATTGAAACAGTTTTGGAGCCAACCCTTTGTAGATTATTATGATAAGAATTTATATGATACTATATTGAATAACTCTGGTCGATGGGTATAATAACAGTATGACCTATATAACCCTTATTCGGGGATCACTAACAATGCAGTTGAAAGTTTAAATGGCAAATTGAAGACTTCTGGTGTATAAAGAAAAATCAGTTGACGAAATTGTTCTTTACCTATATTATTTGCAGGGTAACGACATGGCTGAATTAGTCCGGGCTTTCTGTGGTGAACGTGAATGGACATTATCTAGTCATTTTCGTTTCGCTGCTCATGATCCTGACACTGTAATGCCCAAAAATGTATGTCATCCAGACGAAATGTTATCAATGATTAAAGGAGAGTTGAAATTTTCAGTATCAAACACCAACTTAGTACAAGATAAATCTCACGGAAAAATACAAATAAAGAACAAACTGCATGTACAGATAAGACTGATGTGGTTAACAATACTGATTATCCCCCAGCTTCAAAAGGCTGTAACTCACAAACATCTTTAGCCATTCAAACAATATCAGATAACAGTATAGTACTTGTTCCAGAAAGGGGTTCATTCATGGTTAAAGGTAATAGAAACAACACATATTCAGTTACATTATTTCCAAAAGAATGTTGTTCATGTCCATCAGTTACTAGATGTTATCACATAATTGATGCCAGGTTATCAATAGGTATGTCTTTACCAGATGATAAACAAGTATATAATCTAACCCAGTTACGGAGAAATTGCTGGCCAAAGCATTTAAAAATGTGGCACAAAAAAGGGAGAAAGGGGGATAATGACGGGGATATAACAATTTTGCCTGCTCCAGATTCTGTTATTAAAACTGTTGCAGAGACCCCTAAAACATGTGACAAACGGTTTGCTATATCGACACCAAAATCAATAATTGACTCCACAAACACCACGTACTATTAAAACTTCAAAATCTAATAGCAAACGTAAGTTACTACATTGTATTTGATGACTTAAAAAGTAAAATGCCAAAACTGGAAAATGACTTATCAGCCCTCACAGAAAAGGATGATCTAATTCAGTTTGAAATCAGCCGTGAGGATATTAATGAATGTAATCATGAAATTAAGAATGACAACAGTTGGATAAAAGAATTAGAACTTAAACTTGAGGACAAAGAAGATTTAGTACACAACAGAAAATTACACCCATTTCACATGGAATCTGTTAATAAATTACTAAACAAAGGTTTGCTTATTTTATCAACGGACTTCAATTAACAGAAAAAGTTGCAACATTTAACGATAACGGAAATAGGTGGATAATAAGTATACCAATGCAACCTGCAATTCACCGGCCTGTCAAATACATCACACGCACAATGATCACTGGGACTGTTCAATATATCACGAAAACAAAATGTTCTTATTAGATACTTTAGGCAATGGCAGGAACGATGACAAAATTATTCCAAACGGGCTCAAAATTCAACTATCCCAATTATATGGTAGAAACAAGGACGCCATTTCTATTCAAGTACCAACTGTAGTAAAACAGAACAATAACACTGATTGTGGCTTATATGCAATTGCTTTTGTCATATCTTACTGTATCCAGAAAAACCCCCATTTGTTTTGACTTAATATTTGATTCAACTGAATTAAGATCTCATTTATTAGATTGTTTTGAAAATAGGGAAATGACAGAATTCCTATTGGCGAAAAAAAATCAACATGAGAAGAAAACAAGTAGTCAAAGCAATTGATATAAACAATTATTGCATTTGTAATTTGCCTGAATGTGTCGACAACATGGTCTGTTGCGACAAATGTGATTCTTGGTTTCATAAATATTGTATAAATGTACCTAGTAATGTATCAATTACCGTGGTAGATTTTGTGTGTGGTTTCTGTTGAAGTAAGATGTTGGAGATAAAGTAAACCTTGAAACCAAGAATCACATTTTTATGAACAGCTAAACGGTTTTTCGTTATTGTTTCCTTGTATGTTTTTGCATAAATACTTCAACTGCTCTGATCTACTGTTTCGACCACTAAGGGCCTTTTTCAAAGGTTATCATGTCAAAATACACATCACATTTTTGTTGCATGCATTCAGCCATAAAATCAAAAAGAGAATAACGGTCCTTAGTGGTCAAAATATTAGATCAGAGCAGTTCAAGTATTTATGTATTTTATTAATTCCCTAGTTTGGAATATTTTCTTCATTATGTATGTTTTTGGTTTTCGAACTTTGTTTTATGTGTATAATATACTGGATCCATATTATATGTTTTATGCTGTATTACTCCTGTGGTTTTTTTAATGGCTCTCCATTCCACGGGCGGAAATGGATGTGTGTACTCCTCAGGTAAGTGCTAGCAAAAAGCGTTAGCTGTCTTCACCCGAAGACAATACTGAAATACACGTATCCCCTGAAGGTGCCCCGCTCCACTCTGGTGGATCCGTTGAGTCTGGCAAAGGGGAGACTTTCCACCCTGAACTTTCTGCTACTGTCAGTAGTATGCTCGACTTGAAACTAGATGCTTGTGTTGCGAAAATTGTTGATGGTGTCTTGGCTGGCCTTGTGAGAAGGATAACTGTGCTCGAGACTCAGAACACGTAAACGTATTTTCACGCGTTAGCTTAGCAGAGTAGATCCAGGTCAGATGGTGTCTATATGATCAGGGTTTATCATTTTTATTCAAATAATAGTAATAACAACGTGTATTCACATTATTCTTATTATTTAACTCTTCCCCACAGTAAACGTGTTTTCGCTCATCAGCTTAACAAGAGTAGATCAAGATCAGAAGGTTCATATATGATCAGGGTCTGGTCTGTTTGCTTTTTTTTTTGGCATGATATACTGGACACTTTGCATCATGGCGGTAAAAACAAAGGTGAGTAACACAAGGGATGCCTTGTTACTGGAGTGTGTATTCGGCCAAGGACGCTACCTTTTATAAAATGTCGGTGTAGAAACTTGGGACTTGTTGATAAATAAGTGAAACGTTGAAAGCGCTATGTAAAGCAATACCCATACAATATCATGTTGAAAATTTATGAAAATTAAAGGCATCGTTTTCAATGTCCTTTGGAAATGTTTGTAACCTGGAGATGAGTAGTGTAGAAGCAATCAAAACAATGTTAAACTCGATTATAGTGGTCGTTTGATGAGTTCACAAATTGCAATATAAGCATTTAAGGAATCGGGCGATCAAATCATTGTCTTGCATACTACTACAGTTTATCGTAAGCTGGATTTATGGTGACAGTTCAAGGGTTGCCAGACAGACCTTTATCTAGATTATCTTGGGGGGGGGGGGAGGGGGGGGGATAAGGATAGAGTGTCCTAGACTGCTTATGTCACGGTCTTCGACCCAGAGGCAGATGTACCTACATGCTACTACAGATTATCAGAGTGGCTAGACTGCTTATGCCACTTTGACCCAGAGGCATATGTACCTAGATTATGGAGGACGATCAACGCTTTGTGGCATTTCAGTTTGCTTCATGTTAAATGCATCATGCATTGTCGCATTTCAGTTTGCTTCATGATGAATATATCCTGCATTGTGGTATTGAACAATTTGCTAAACGATTATTGCATGTCAAGACGGGAGTCATTCTTTCATTGAAGTTTCTTCAATGACACATGTCCCAACGACACACGACCCAATGCGGTAAGCCCATAGCAACAAGCATAAAGCCGAAAGTCTAATGCACTTCAGCCGAACTTACCATATAGGTGGCGCTGCATATAAAACCAGATAATCAAACTACTGAAAGTACTGAGGATGGATTCAACGTAGATCGAATTGAATGTTTATTTGTTTTTTAAATGTTGTTTTGAGCGAAAAAAGAACATTATTGAGAACTGTGTGTATATGGGGATTAATTATTTAAAAATGTTGTTGCCTTTGGTGCAATTTTATTTGTTGTTTTTAGCTCACCAGAGCACTTTGTGCTCAGGGTGAGCTTTTGTGATCGCCTGATGTCCGTCGTGCGTCGGCCCGCGTCAACAATTTGAACCTTTAAAAATCTTCTCCTCTGAATCTACAGGGTTCTCAGCTTTCATCTTGAGTACATAGCATCACCTATAGGTCCTCTACAAAAGTTACATAAATTATGCCCCTGGGGTCAAAATTGACCCAGCCCCAGGGGTGGGAAGTTTTCAATAGAAACATATAGTAAAACTTTGAAAATCTTCTCCTCTGAAACTGGAAGGTTATTAGCTTTCATATTTGGCACATAGCATCATGTTCAGGTCCTCTACAAAAGTTATATAAATTATGACCCTGGGCCCCGCCCCAGGGATGGGCAGTTTTCAATAGAAACAAATAGTGAAATCTTTGAAAATCTTCTCCTCAGGCTCTGAAACTGGAAGGTTTTCCGCTTTCATATTTGGCACATAGCATCATTTTTAGGTCCTCTACAAAAGTTGTATAAATTATGGCCCTGGGTTTAAAATTGGCCCCGCCCCAGGGATGGGCAGTTTTCAATAGAAACAAATAGTGAAATCTTTGAAAATCTTCTCCTCTGAAACTGGAAGGCGCTCAGCTTTCATATTTGGCACAAAGCATCGTGTTCAGGTCCTCTACAAGAGTCATATAAATTATGCCCCTGGGGTCAAAATTTGCCCCGCCCCAGGGATGGGCAGTTTTCAAAAGAAACAAATAGTGAAAACTTTGAAAATCTTCTTCTCTAAATCTGGAAAGTTCTCAGCTTTCAAATTTGGTGCATAGCATCATGTTTAGGTCCTCTACAAAAATTGTATGAATTATGGCCCTGGGGTCAAAATTGGCCCCGCCCCATGGGTGTGTAGTTTTCAGTAGAAACATATAGAGAAAACTTTGAAAATCTTCTCCTGAAACTGAAAGGTTCTCAGGTTTCATATTTGCTTAATAGCATCATGTTCAAGTCCTCTACTAAAATTATATAAATTATGCCCCTGGGGTCAAAATTGGTCTGCCCCAGGGCCGGCTAGTTTTCTATAGAAAAATATAGTAAAATCTTTGAAAATATTCTCCTCTGATTGTCTGGTGAGCGCTTGAGGGCCATTCTGGCCCTCTTGTTTTATGTTCGTCTGATCAGGGTCTGTCTAATTTGCTGATGGTCTGACATATATATCATTCTGCATAGTTTGCCCTGATAAAACTCGCGTGTCCATATGCTATTTTAACAATATATTTCATTGTCATTATTTTTCACATGAATATTCATTGAGTAAAGGGTCAACTGTGTAGTACCCTGATCGCCGATGTGTGATAGACCACGCGTGGCTCATTTACGGACAGTCTGATCAGGATCTGCTCCGATTCCTAATGGAATTTCATTCATCTGTTTATTTAGAATTTCTGAAATGACTGCAATGGTCCACTTTCCATATATTCGTTATACTTTTTTTGGTCCATAAATATTCTGTATAGGTATTGGAATCGGGACTAAATATAGAACAGGGAAAGGGCTAAGATTATAAATATAAACATGTCTAATATATCATAAAATAGCATATCTTTATTAGAATTATATTGGGTTTGAGAAATACATTACATTACATTATTTTCATTTTGTGTACAATATACTTATAATATGTTTACTATATGTTTACTAACCCTTTCTCTCATGTTAACATCTTTTCACACATTTGCAAACACAGCAGACCCAGATCAGATGGCTCCTATAGCAGTTGTCTGATCAGGGTCCGCTCTGTTGTTGTTCCAAACATGGAACATGAAAATAGCCGTTTTCCCTCATAGTGACCATGTGACTGTATTTACTGTATACTGTATGATAGATGTAAATGCTTCTTGCATTAAAGCGGTACTTTGTATTATTTGAAATAAAATTGGAAAATTGTTTGTCAATAGAATTTGAAAGATGTTTCTTTACTTTCTAAAATGGCTACACTATCCCATCTTCCATTATAACTATTTTGTCCATGAATATTCAGTAAGTATTTAAATTTTGAATAAACATAGAACAGGGGAAGGGTTGAAAATAAATTAAGATATGAATAATAATAACTCGTGAAGGTATAATGAATATATCTGAAATTTTGAACATTGAAATACTTTATTTAACGAGGGTAGCTCAATTAGTCATAATGACTAATCTACCTTGAGGCCCCCAAGACAAGCATTTCATACAAAATACAAAACAGTAAAACACAGATCTATATACACAAGAAATCAATGTTCAGAAATTCAGTAATGTTGCGTCTGGATAATTAATAAATATTGTCTTCAATTTGTAGATTTATTCTTTATGGACACGCATTTGGATCCTGATAAAACTCCGAGTAAAATGACGTCTAATCTGGATCCAATCTGTTATCATAGATTTGATTTGCCACTAGCATCCAAATAGTTAATATAAAGCTATAATATATAAATTATTGCACATAAAAAAATAAAATGCATACATGACATCTGACCCCGATTCAGGTGGATGAATGCACGCGCTATTAAAATCACATTTTTTGTGACGTCATTTACCCACGCTGTCATTATAAATACGAGAAAATATTTTTGCTCAATACTTGAGCAAAGCTCAGGGTGAGCTTTTGGGATACTTGAATGTCCGTCGTCAACAATTTGCTTGTGAACACTAGTGGTAATAATTGTAGTCCAATCTTCATTAAACTTGGTCAGAATAAATGTCTTGATAAAATCTCGGACGAGTTCGAAAGTGGGTCAAGTTAGGTTAAAAACTAGGTCACTAGGTCAAATAGTAGGAAAACCTTGTGAACCCTCTACAGGTCACATTTTTAGCCCAATTTTCATGAAACTTGGTCAAAATGAATGTCTTGATAAAATCTCGGAGTTTGAAAAATGGGTTATGTGGGGTAAAAAACTAGGTCACTAGGTCAAACAGTAGAAAAACCTTGTGAACACTCTAGTGGTCACATTTTTTGTCAAATTTACATGAAACTTAGTCATAATGATTGTCTTGATAAAATCTCAAACGAGTTTGAAAGTGGGTTATGAGGGGTTAAAAACTAGGGCAACTAGTAGGAAAAGCTTGTGAACACTCTAGAGGTCACATTTATAGCCAAATCTTCATGAAAATTTGTCAGAATGATTGTCCTCATAAAATCTTGGGCAAGTTTGAAAGTGGGTTATGTGAGGTCAAAAAGTAGGTCACTGGGTCATATCTTAGAGAAATCTAGTTTACACTCCAGTGGCCACATTTTTAGCTCACCTGAGCTTGCTCAAGTGAGCTATTGTCATGGTGCTCCGTCCGGCGTCCGTCGTCGTGCGTCGTCAACATTTGGCTTGTGAACACTCTAGAGGTCACATTTGTAGCCAAATCTTCATGAAACTTGGTCAGAATGATTGTCTTGAAAAAATCTCGGATGAGTTCGAAAGTGGGTCATGTGGGGTCAAAAACTAGGTCACTAGGTCAAATTATTCAAAATCTTTGTGAACACTCTAGAGGTCACATTTTTAGTCCAATCTTCATGAAACTTAGTCAGAATGATTGTCTTGATAGAAACTTGGATGAGTTTGAAAGTGGGTCACATACGGTTAAAAACTAGGTCACTGGGTCAAATTATTGAAAAACCTTGTGAACAATCTAGAGGTCACATTTTTAGTCCAATCTTGATCAGACTTGCTCAGGATGATATTCTTGATGATATCTCGATCAAGTTCGATCATGGGTGGGGCAGGATTAAAAAGTAGGTCATTAGGTCAAATCTTAAAAAAATCTTGTTTACACTGTAGAAGCCACAATTTCTGCCTAATCTTCATCAAACTTGCTCAGAATGATAACCTTGATGATATCTTGATAGAGTTTGATCATATGTGGGCTTGGGTCAAAAAGTAGGTCACTAGGTCAAATCTTAGAAAAATCTTGTTTACACTCTAGAAGCCACATTTTCTGCCTATTCTTCATCAAACTTGCTCAGAATGATGACCTTGATGATATCTCAATTGAGATCCATCATGGGTGGGCTGGGGTCAAAATGTAGGTCACTAGGTCAAATCTTAGAAAAATCTTGTTTTAGATTTTTGTAGTTTGAAACCATTGTGATAAATAGAGCATTTGCTCCTGTAGGAGCAAATGCTCTATTTATCACGATGGTTTCACAAAGTGTCTTTTACAGAGTTGTCAGTATGAGGGAATGGGTTATCCCTTTATTTCATAGATAATGCCTTTTCACCCTTTTGCAGAGTAGACACAGATAAGACTGCTCCTGTAGGAGCAGTCTGATCAAGGTCTGCTGGCTCTGCTTTTGGAATAATATAGATCTGAGTGTACATTTTCTGCCATGACCAAACTTTCCTGTGTTCATTCATATGCCATTATAAAGCTTCATGTAATTGTAATTCATAATGTTTTTTTTATGCCCCCTCAACAGCGGGCATATAGTAATTGCATTGTCAGTCCTTCCGTCTGTCCATCCATCCGTTTGTCCTTCTTTCTGTCCATCCATCCCAAATTCGTGTCCCTTCTATAACTGTTTTATCTGTGAATGGATTTCAAAATAACCTGACACAAATGTTCACCACACAAAGACGTGTTGCGTTCAACTCCCTGGTCCGTGGGTCAACGGTCAAGGTCATCCTTCAAGGGTTAAAGGTCGGGGCATAGTGTTTCACAAACACATCTTGTTTCTTACATGAATATTCATGGACTAAAGGGTTGATCAAAGCCAGGTTTTCAATATTAGCATCATCATTTCTCTACCAAATTGTGTTCTGACCATTCTCAAAGAGACAGTTTTAGTGTGGTCATAACATAAATTTTGGTTGAGATATAAAGTTGCTTTTCTAAACACTTTCACTATTCAAGTAAGAAATATTGACATCATGAATATTTTTTTACTGAAGTTTTACACTGGCTTATGTATACAGAATTTGTTGGTATTGGTAGAAACCGAAAAGTCAGATCTATTATAATTTTATAAGCAAACAGAGCAGACCCAGATCAGATAGCTCCTATAGGAGTCATCTGATCTGGGTCTTCTCTGTTTGCAAATACGTGAAAAGACAAAAATGTTCAATTTACGCATCTTATCTGTTGGTAGCGGTATTAAACTGACTTTGTGATCTACTCTGTTTGCAAAGGCGTGAAAAGGGTTAACCCTTTCCTCCATAAATACGTCTTTCTACGCCTCTGTAATAACCACTTCTTGAAACCATTGTGATAAATATAGCATTTGCTCCAAATAGGAGCAAATGCTCTATTTATCACAATGGTTTCAAACTACAAAATTCTAAAAAAAATTACTTTTCTCCAGTAAATGCTCCTTTGGATAGACTCATTCGACCAGGTTGGATCTAAAAATAGCTTATGGAGGAATGGGTTAACCCTTGTGACTTGAATGGCATTTGCAAACAGCTTAGAGTAAGATGTAATGCAGGGTAACTCGGTGTCTCTTGAGGATCCAAACTGTTTGACACTGGGTCAATAGTTTCTTAATCCTTTCCTCCATAGGCTATTTTTAGATCCAACCACTTTGAATAAATCTACCGAAAAGGAGCATTAACTAGAGAAAAGGGAAGTTTTAGAATTTTTAGCTCACCTGAGCAAAGCTCAGGGTGAGCTTTTGGGATACTCGAATGTCCGTCGTCAACAATTTGCTTGTGAACACTCTAGTGGTCACAATTGTAGTCCAATCTTCATGAAACTTGGTCAGAATGAATGTCTTGATAAAATGTCGGACAAGTTCGAAAGTGGGTCAAGTTGGGTTAAAAACTAGGTCACTAGGTCAAATAGTAGGAAAACCTTGTGAACCCTCTTCAGGTCACATTTTTAGCCCAATTTTCATGAAACTTGGTCAGAATGATTGTCTTGATAAAATCTCGGAGGAGTTTGAAAAATGGGTCATGTGGGGTAAAAAACTAGGTCACTAGGTCAAACAGGAGAAAAAACTTGTGAACACTCTAGTGGTCACAATTTTAGTCCAATCTTCATGAAACTTGGTTAGAATGAATGTCTTGATAAAATCTTGGACGAGTTTGAAAGTGGGTCAAGTGGAGTTAAAAACTAGGTCACTAGGTCAAACAGTAGAAAAACCTTGTGAACACTCTAGTGGTCACAATTTTAGTCCAATCTTCATGAAACTTGGTCAGAATGAATGTCTTGATAAAATCTTGGATGAGTTTGAAAGTGGGTTATGTGGGGTTAAAAACTAGGTCACTAGGTCAAACAGTAGAAAAACCTTGTGAACACTCTAGAGGTTACATTTATAGCCAAATCTTCATGAAAATTGGTCAGAATGATTGTCCTTATAAAATCTTGGAAAAGTTTGAAAGTGGGTTATGTGAGGTCAAAAAGTAGGTCACTGGGTCATATCTTAGAGAAATTTAGTTTACACTCCAGTGGCCACATTTTTAGCCCAGTCTTCCTCAAACTTTCTCAGAGTGTTTGTCTTGGTGATATCAAGGTTGAGTGTGATCATGGGTTGGGTGGGAATAAAAAGTAGGTCACTAGGTTAAATGTCTTTGAAAAAAATACTTTAGAGGGTACATTTTAGCCCAATCTTCATTGGTCAGAATCATTGTCTTGATAAAATCAATATACTAAATCTTTGAAAATCTTGTTCTGCAGAACCACTGCTCATGATCCACTGCTCATGATCCACTATCAACATTGTTTATATATTGCCCCTAAGGTAAATATTGACCCTAACCATGGGCTACCCAGCAAAAATCTTAAATCTATGGTAATCAGGTGAGCGATTAAGGGCCATCTTGGCCCTCTTGTTAGGCCAGTCTTCCTCAAACTTGCTCAGAGTGTTTGTCTTGGTGATATCATGGGTTGGGTGGGAATAAAAAGTAGGTCGGTCACTAGGTTAAATCTTAGAAAAATTACTTTAGAGGGCACATTTTAGCCCAATCTTCATTGGTCAGAATCATTGTCTTGATAAAAATCAATAGACTAAATCATTGAAAATCTTGTTCTTCAGAACCACTGCTCATGATCCACTATCAACATTGTTCATATATTGCCCCTAAGGTCAATATTGACCATACCCATGGGCTACTCAGCAAAAATCTTAAATCTATGGTAATCAGGTGAGCGATTAAGGGGCATCTTGGCCCTCTTGTGAGCTTTTGTGATGCCCCTGTGTCCGGCGTCCGTCTGTCTGTCCGTCAACAATTTCAAACGACATCTTCTCTGAAACCGACTGCCCAATTGTAACCAAACTTGGTCAGATACATACTGTGGGTGGGTGCTTCAAAAGTTGTTAAAAGATAGTGGGCGGGGCCAGCGGTCTTGTTGCCATGGCAACCGGACACTATCTAGAAAAATCTTCTTCTCCAGAATGACTTGTTGGATTTGAATATAGTTTTCACCAAAATGTTTCTCAGTTGATAGACTTTAAAAGTTGTTAAAAAAAATTTGATAGGGCAAAAAAAATGGCCGCCAGAGGGCTTGGTCAATATTTCCATATATGGTAATATGGAATTTTCTTGGAAAATCGTTAAAAATCTTCTTCTCTGAAACTGTAAAGCCTAGACCTTTGATATTAGGTATGTAGCATGATCTTATGGTCCTCTAGAAATATTGTTCAAATTATGACCCCCGGGCCAAAAATGGCCGCGCCCAAGGGCTTATCAAATTTTCATAGGAAAATCTTTAAAAATCTTCTTCTCTGAAGCTGCAAGGCCTAGACCCTTGATATTTAATATGTAGCATGATCTTATGGTCCTCTACAAATAGTGTTCAAATTATGATCCCCGGCCCAAAAATGGCCCCGCCCAGGGGCTTATCAGTTTTTCATCGGAAAATCTTTAAAAATCTTCTTCTCAAACTGTAAGGCCTAGACCTTTGATATTTGGTATGTAGCATGAAATTATGGTCCTCTACAAATATTGGTCAAATTATGACCCCGGGCCAAAAATGGCCCCACCCAAGGGCTTATCAGATTTTTATAGGAAAATCTTTAAAAATCTACTGAAACTGTAAGGCCTAGACCATTGATATTTGGTATGACTAACATGATCTACTGGTCCTCTATAAATATGTAGCTGTGGCTTGTGGTCCTCTGCCAAGAATGTTTAACTAACGACCCTGACCACTGGGCGAAACTTGGCCCTGCCTCAGGGCTTATCAGTTTTTTCGATGTGAAAAATATGAAATATTATTTTTCTCTGAAATCATAAGGCTTAGACCTTTAATTAATGGCATACTGCTTTGCATTGTGGTTCTCTACCAAGGTTGTCCACATGATTTCTTGTGGTCAAAAAAGGCCCTACCACTGGGGTTATCTCAGGTGAGCGCTTCAGGGCCTCATGGCCCTCTTGTTTAAATACATTATCGGATTGTAAAACCGTTTGGAACCTGATCAGGCTCTATGCCTAGTTCTTTGTAAAGCGATACAACTATATGTTACAAATGTAACAAAATTATGGGTATTAATTGAGTGCGGACAGCACTTTTGGTGATGATAAAGGTTGACCATTTCCCTTATGCATTTTGACGCATCTGCAAAACAGATTAGACCCAGATCAGACGCTGCAATATTATGTTATAATTTTAATAAAATTACAGGTATTCATTGAGTGCGGACAACACTTTTGGCGATGATAAAAGTTAACCCTTTCCACTATGTAAGCGCATTTTGGCGCGTCTGCAAACAGAGTAGACCCAGATAAGACCACAAGTGCAGTATTATGCATGTAAACGTTTCCTTTGAAAACTTGAAAATTTTATCTATTTTGAGTTGTTAAGACTAAATAGACAGACACTAATATTGCCTCCTGTGTACAAAAATCTACCTTAAATGCATGAATTAAAATCCACAATAATTTCACTAAAATTGCATGTGTATATGCTGACATTTTATTTAAAAGATATTATTTTACCGAACTCATCTCTGAAGATGAAAAGATGACCAAGAACTTTTGACCATAATGCTTACATTGTTTTCTGCACATATGATCATTTGCCAGTAATTTCCTAATGCCATATTTTATAAGCAACTTGGATATATTAATTCAAACGTTGATCCCCTTCCAGTATTAAAAGGATGCATGTGATTTATCACTGTATTCATTGCCCAAATATCTTGCGAGTAAAGTCACATTATTTCTAAGACATAAAGTCATCAACTATATTGTTCAGACCTTATTTGCAAAGTTACTAATAAATCATTTTATCAGTAAACATTACTGTAACCAGTAATACATGTAGATGTACCTATATATTATAGAAGGGTGAACTGAAAAATCAAAAGCATGACTAAAAATGATTAATGCCAGAGCATTGAATTTTATCATGCATTGAATTCAACATTTCCTGACAAAAAACTACAGCTGTTATCTACATTAACATGTAAATAGTATGGAAACAAATGCTGTTTTCAGTGTTTTACGCATAACTGAAAAAAGAAGAAGAGGCTCATGGGGTGCATATCTCACCCGAGTACATGGGTCCTGTTTCATGAAACTGCCGTTCAGCCATTTTACTCAGGTTGTGACTGCTTGCCAAAGCAATGTTGAGTTTTGACCATTTAGAAGCCTTGGGGTGGTCCGATATCAAAGAAATATTGTCAAGCGTGTGATCCCATTTAGTGGGTCTACATGGTGTAAAAGGTAAAAAAAATGGGTCGATTATATACAAGGGGTCTAACTACCCACTCGCAAATTTCTTGACCGATTCGAAATAACGCCCTGTTTTGGACAGCCAAGATGGAATAACCACTAATATTTGATACGAACATGAAACTGGGACATTGTACTTTTCAAATAATATAACTTTTGATACATTCCGACTAAGCCGTAGATACTGCCAACGTGATCCTACAAAATACTGTGTACTCGAGCGAGATGTCGCTGCAAATTGTGATGTCGCTTCAACGATTTGCCGCTTGCACCCCCTGTAAAACGGCCATAATCACGATGCCTCCGGACAAAACGATTGTGCTATCAATACATATGACAAAAGGCTATCGTTTACCTCCCAAGATCTCATCAGACGCTGATGCAGATCCGAAATGCAGACGAAATATGCAGTTTGCAGATTCAAAACTCCTTCAGGCCATTACGAGTTATCTCTTCATGCGTTTACAGCTACGGCTACAAAGCGGGGTTTCAGGCAAGTAAAAAAAGTTTCAGGGAAGTAAACAAGACTTTTTAAGCGCTTACTTCCCTTAATTTCCCACAAAAACGTCAACAAGAAACAGCAGACGCGTTGGCAAATATGCTAGTCAATTTGTAATGTATTCCCGAGATGAAAAAAAAAGTTTAACCCTTTGAAAAATATTGGCTTAAATGTATTTTCTGTGCCATATTTTGAGCTCACCTGAGCAAAGCTCAGGGTGAGCTTTTGGCAGACTTGAATGTCCGTCGTGTGTCGTCAACAATTTGCTTGTGAACAGTCTAGTGGTCACAATTGTAGTCTAATCTTCATGACACTTGGTCAGAATAAATGTCTTGATAAAATCTCGGACGAATTCGAAAGTGGGTCAAGTTGGGTCAAAAACTAGGTCACTAGGTCAAATAGTAGGAAAACCTTGTGAACCCTCTTCAGGTCACATTTTTAGCCCAATTTTCATTAAACTTGGTCAGTATGATTGTCTTGATAAAATCTCGGAGGAGTTTGAAAAATGGGTTATGTGGGGTAAAAAAATAGAAAAACCTTGTGAACACTCTAGTGGTCACAATTTAAGTCCAATTTTCATGAAACTTAATCAGAATGAATGTCTTGATAAAGTCTCGGACGAGTTCGAAAGTGGGTCAAAGAAAAACCTTGTGAACACTAGTGGTCACAATTTTAGTCCAATCTTCATGAAACTTAATCATGATGATTGTCTTGATAAAATCTCAAACGAATTTGAAAGTGGGTAATGTGGGGTTAAAAACTAAGTCACTAGGTCAAATAGTACGAAAACCTTGTGAACACTCTAGAGGTTTTCTGAATTTCGTTTGAGTACCTTTTGCGTAAGCTAGCAAGAAATAGCCTGCAACACACCGCACACTAGCCCTAGAGGCATCAGCTAAGTGACGATGTGTTGTTGGCCTTGTGCAAATTTCCAACAAATCAACTTTTTCTTTAAGATAACAAAGACGAACAGCCTCGACAATGATGTAGCAGATTGACAAATGGTTATCCGTTAACACATCTGCTCCAAACGGCATTAAAATGCTAAACTTGTATTCTGTACTTATAGAGTACTGGTGTATCCTCTGATAAAACTGAGCTAAGTTTTTCTCAGGTACACCAGCTGAAGTTCCCTTTCTTCCTGTGAAACGGGCAAGCTTAGTAAAAACTTTTTTTCACAAATGAACTAAGCCTTACTCTGTTATTTTCTCTAATCATCTCATTCATGACTTTGTGCTGTGGTGCCGCTTCTTTTTCAAACATCATTCCTTGGAGAACTTTATTTAGGTCAAATCGCTTTGGAATATATTTTAGGATGGCATCCTCTTCATCCTCAGTGATTGCTTGAATAACTTCATCAAACTCACTATCAAAGCATTCATCTGATTGTTCAACAGCTATGTCCTCTATGTCAACATCTTGGTGATCAGATTATTCACTTGCTGCCTCTGTTCTGTGAGATCTGGTTCCATGCTTAGAATCATCTAATATCCTGAAAATAAAAATATGAAATCTTAGTTTACAATGCATTCTTTTAATATCGACAGAAATACCCAAGATAGTACACAGTGTTGGTTCATTGTTAGCCAGATGTCAAACCAACGATATGTATCATCTTGGATAGGCTTACCATGTAATACCTTATTCTCATACAAGAGACTTTCAACATCTTAACAAATACAGGAAACCCAGAAGGAGCAGTCATATTTGTGTCTGCTCTGTTTGCTTATAGACTTTGAATCTTGAAGTTATTATTCTATCTTTCGTGAATAATTATTACACTTTTCATCATTCAGGTTTCGATACCTGCTTCACCCTAATAGTTTGGTAACTTGTAATAGCCAATGTTCGGTTGGAGTCTTTTTCCCAGTCATGGTCTTCATACTGTACACGTACCCAGGATTTACTAGGTCTCTGTACTACCTCTATATCAGTCTGAACAAGTGCTTTATTGTCTTTTGCTATACCAGCTGCTCCTCTCTCATACATTGATTCAAATGAGTAGCATACATTGATTCCAATGAGTAGTATACATTGCAAACAGCATAGTAACTATTGAAGGTTTTTTACCATCTCTTGTCGATCTCTTCAAGCATACACCTGGATTTATACCTTTACCTTCATGATGACGTACTGCCTGCTTCGAGCCCGATCTATAATTATCAGTATATGTGTATGCAGCAGAACAAGAAATTGGAATATTAAATACTTGATTCAAAATAGATACACTAATTGGCATGTCTAGCCAAGAGCTTTTCTCCATGAACAGTGTTTCACAAATTAATCTAGGGTGAACACTGAAACCTTCACCTGCTGAATCGAACAAATAAACATTATTTTAGCAAGCTGAGGGTACTGTTCTGCAAAAGGTATTCTACCAGATCCAGTCAAACGTAAACTACTTTGTAGTTTTCTATTAAGTTTCTTTGTTATTTTTGACGTTAGATTTGAAGAAGCACATGTAGGAGTAAACTTATCCATACCAGCTGTTGTTTGAAAGTTTGAAATCTTAAGCTGTTTACTTCCAAATTTCAACCCGAGTTTTCCCTTTACCATATATTCTGAGTAATTCATGACAAAATCAGCTTAATTAAGTGACGATCTGATTGTGACGAAGCATATTTTAGAGCCTTTGGAAGAATATCTGACAATTTGCTTTCCAAGTTTTTTTCTAACAATGTCATTTTGATTTGGCCACTGGATTTCTGACATAAGCCCATCCAAATTAATATGATCACTCTTCTTTACTAGGTAAGAGCAGTCACTACCATACACTAATAAAACTGGTAAATTACGACTGACCACGTCACGAAAATCTGAGCTAACATATTTGTACTTTGGCCAGTCAAACTAGCTACAGAAAATTCTTCTGAAATACACTGCACAAACAATTCAAATGCCTTCTTCAGTAATACGGTACAATGTTTCTCAATAAGATCAGCTATGACAAAAAAACATGATTTTACACGTTTGCTAAAGCTGTTTTTCATATTGTTTGCACATTTGAGATGAGACTCTAAAGATGATACACGTCATTTTAATACAAAATTTTAAGTCGTACCATAATGCATTTTTTGATGCATGTGCACGGTACTTATTTCTGATTAATTTCTTTTTAAAATATTTCTTGTCAAATGATCCAATTCCTGCTTCTGCACACACATTTAACATTTTTTTTACTCGATCCAAACAACAGATCCATGGTTTGCATTGGTTCTAAGTTCTGGTATTACAATCTCAAATATAAATGCTGCCAATGCAGAGACCTTTTGTGCCCGAGTTATAATGATAAGGCCTCTACAGTCCGGCCTTTCAACAACATCCTCAAATTTCTGCTGAGATACTGGAGCAGTAAAATGTTCATGAGAATCAAAGAAGGCCATGTTTCCACACTGGTCATAAACAGTGGTAAATATTATATCTGGAATCGCTGTGACAACAAGAGCACCACGCCTTTCCGATGATACAATATTTGGGAAAAGGCTGCTAATAGCACTTTCCCAATCATCAAATCCATCTATTTTTAGCTGAGCATGCAGATTTCAGATTTTACTGTTGATGAAGATTTCAAGTCATCAAAAGCTGGAAGTTTTAATGCCTTGAGTGTGTCCATGCACTGTAGTCCATTTTGTTCCCAATATGAAACTGCATTAGTGACACAGTTTGCGTACATATTGTTTAACACTTTCAAACTGGAGTCAGTCATAAGTCTATTACTCTTCAGTAACCCATGTGTTATCATCAATGCGATACCACAACATGCACTGCTGCCCGCTGATGTGTCACTTGAAACAGTATTTTGTCATATACCTGGCCAGAAGAACGTCAAAACCTCTTTCGTTTTAAATGTTTGTTTTTTGTCCCTTTTTAATTTTTTTCTCTTCTATTGTGTTCAAAGTATCATGTGTATCTATGTCCATCATCTCTATGTGGTCTTATGAAAGGTCAGTATCTGTTGCTGATGAAAGGTTGACATGTGTTCTGTAAACTCTGGATTACTTTGTACATTTTTTGCTGCAAACTCTGGACCACTTTGTGCATGTGTTTCTGTATACTCTGGACTACCTTGTACATGTGTTGCTGCGAACTGTGGACTACTTTGTGTATGTGTTGCTGTGGATTCTTGACTTTTTTCTTTCAAAGTATGTGGTTTGGGTTTGTTTTTTATGCCCCCATTGACGATAGTCGGGGGCATATTGTTTTTGCCCTGTCTGTTTGTTTGTTTGTCTGTTTGTTTGTCAGCAACTTTAACATTGGTCATAACTTTTGAGCCAGTATAGATAGAGACTTGATATTTGGCATACATATGTATCTCATAAAGCCGCACATTTTGAGGGGTGACGTGTCAAGGTCAAGGTCATCCTTCAAGGTCAGAGGTCAAATATATGGGTCAAATCGCCGACTTTAACATTGGCCATAACTTTTGGACCAGTAGAGATAGAGACTTGATATTTGGCATGCTTATGTATCTCATGAGGCTGCACATTTTGAGGGGTGACATGTCAAGGTCAAGGTCATCCTTCAAGGTCAAAGGTCAAATATATGAGGGGGCATAGTGTTTCACAAACACATCTTGTTAGTTCTTTAGCAGTTTGAAATTTTTACATGCTTTATAGGTTTTGGTCCAGGTGTGTTTTTTTTCTGACCCACTTTGTTTAAATAGATGTTCCATTTTTTTTTTTTATTTTATCAAGCAATGCACGTTCCTCATTCAGCTTCATTTCGATATGGTTAATGCTTGCTTTCGCAGCTTTTTTTTGTCTAATTGTGAGATTGTACCTCTACGAATTCTGCCTTCAAGAGATTCTGTTTCACTTTGTTTTTCAGTTTCATAAGCCTTGATGGTACTTATTTTGGCCATATATTGTGTTTTGTATTTCTCATTCCAGTTGACACACATGTCGTACTGATTGGCAATTGTGGCACTAAACTTAATATAGCTATCAAATCTACCAGATGTATTCCACAATTTCTTCTCATTGGCTCAAATTCTGGTTTTGGGATTCCTTGTTTGACAAGCTGTAGACAACTGTTGTTCCAGAACAGCAAATAATCTATCCGTAATGGTGCTGCACTTGCAATTTCCTTGTCAGTGTATACGTGCATTTTGCGCATATGCAATTCACTATACGTGTTAACAACATCTGAACTCTCACATGACGTTTTCTTTAAAAAATTTAGCATTATGGCCTAAGCACCTGCGCTTAATTGCCTGTTTTTAAGACTTGCCACTTAATCAATCTGCAATAAGAGTAGAACTATAATTTAACCATCATACTTTCAACATGGTAAACAAGAATTGTGACCTAAAGGCTCCCATATATCCCCATATCGTTATTGTATAAGAACAGTGAAAAATGCAAATAAGAGCAAGAACTCTGGCAACAATGTCAGATCGGATCGAAGAAAAAGCACAGGTATCTATTTATAGCTGTCAGAATTTTAGAATAGCATACGAATGTTTGGTGTTTGTAGAACTGTAAAGGTCAGCTCCACTGTAATTTTATATAAAACCAACAAAGCAAACCCTGGTAAGATGGCTCATACAGGAGCCATGTGATCCGGGTCTACTCTTTTCGCATAGGCTTGAAAAACTCATTTATACAAAAGAAAGTATTCAAAAAAGGATATTATAACTACAAAGTTTCAATAAATTTACAGCGCATAATGTTGAAGAAACACATTGGACATACGTGTCTCTAGTCATATGGACATTCTTGTTTCCAGCATGAAAAAAAAACATTCATACAGTCATGCTATTGACATTTCATGGTCTCTATGCAGTAGGCAGTATAATTTCTATATATAAATTGAATATTACTGTAAGGCAACCCCATTTTCATATATTGAAAGGCAAATGTGTTATCTGTTGTCAAACGCAAAATGATAATGCAATGATAGATGAATGACAGACAACAGATATGGTCCTGTTTAAGATACATAATACAGTAGCTGACACTTTTAAATATGATCCAAATGCCCAAACCGGGATTTGAACCCACAGCGGTTAGGGGGCTGAGCGATTGTCAGTCTCTTCATTGTTATTTGCACTGAAGAACATCAGAGTAAAACCACTGACCTACTGCAAGCCAGCTGGAAGGCTTCCCCACATGAAAAATCCAAATGCTCAGACCAGTTATTAGGATTTTTTCAATAGAAAATAGAACTAGAAATTAAACTAGGTTTTCACCCCCAACAACAGAATTTTATTAGTATCTGTACCCCCACCCACAGAATAAAAATAACATTTGACCCACCACCACCACCACCAAGGTAATTTTAATATACCTTCGTTCCGACCCCCAGTGAGATTTTCCTGGAATAGCCCTGGCCACCAAATTGTTTTAAAACAAAACAATTATGCCCATTCATACAGCCAAACAATACACAATATATAGTCTAAATTTAAAATTAATACTGTATTCAAAGCGGAATATGCATTAGTATATTAATACTGTATTCAAAGCGGAATATGCATTTGTTATACTAATGTAAATACATTAATGTGCATATTAGCAGCGTTTGAGTGAGTAAATTTGGTTTTACGGCACTGCGACACTGAATAGGTCATATAGCGCCAATGAATGATGAGATGGCATGATCATGAGGGATGATTTCAGGAAGATGAACTTTTGAACTGTCAATACCGTATCAACAATTATTATTATAATTCAAAAACCTACCTATCCATAGATAACACATGTGTCGCAGAGTTGTTTTTGTACTGCTATGAGAGAGATTTCATGTTGCGTTTGAATCCTCAGTGACAAGAAGATCTTATAAAAGCCTTCAATGAAACTTGTCGATTTTTGGATGATATTTTTAACTTAGATAACCCTTTCTTTGATGCTCTGATTCCTACATTTTATGCTAAAGAACTCAAATTGAATAAAGCTAACCCGTCCGACAATTATGCAGAGTTTCTTGGTCTAGACCTTAAAATTGATTATGGAAAGATTTCTTCTAAAATATATGATAAAAGACATATTTTGATTTTAATATTGTGAATTTTCCTCATCTTGACGGGGATCTTCCCCGTGCTCCATCTTACGGGGTTTATATATCTCAACTTATTCGTTTTGCTTGAGCTTGTTCATCTATTGATGATTTTAACAGTCGAAATCTCATTTTAACTGAAAAACTGCTTAAGCAAGAATATAGATACCATAAACTAAGAAAAACTTTCTTCAAATTTTACTATCGAAATCTCTCGCTTGTCGGCAAGTACCAATGTAATCTCAAGACGCTTCTGCGACACGGTATTTCATATCCTGAATTTTATGGAGATGTGATTTACAAACTTCGTAAAATTATTGGACATACCCATTTTCTCACTGTTCATTAAATATATTAAACAATTCATTAAAAAGGGATATGATCCTGTAGTACTACAACATACTGCATGTTTGGTTGTGAACCCTTTTACAGTTGACAATCACGCTAGCCTCTTTGCATGTACGCCGACAAGAACGGTTTAGTACTATATGAAGGCGACCTCTTAAATCCAGATACTGTTGGTCGGACGTTAAACCCAACTCACTCACTCACTCTTAAATCCAGAAATGGAAGGAGAACGTCGGATATCTGTACTATTTCGTTTTTGTCGTACCCTTTATTACTTTTCTACAGTTACTCTGTTTGCAGCTCAATCATTGAGTACATTAGCGATAGGTGGATACAGTTTGTTCACTTAAATGTTTTCGTTATACATGCACTTTACCACTGTATTTGCCGTCGCGGTTGTTGTAGATTAGTCGGAGAGGGGATACGTTTAATTACACCGTTTCTCTATTAGGATGGGGATGGGATAAGTGTGAGGTTGGGCGCCCATAAACCGGTTTAACCCCCCCCCCAGTGACTTGTCACTGACCGTTCCAAAGCGGTACTTCCATATTCCTCCTATTGTATGTTTGTTTTGTCTTTGTGCGTCTCTTGTTGTTTTTATAGTTATGTACATTTGCTGTTTCCTTGTGTTGCTGTTCGGGGGACTGTTTATGTATGTGGTGTTTCCTGCATAACTCATTTTTGTACATATATCTATTATTTTAGTGCATTTAGAACATGTGTATAAAGAAAATTACAGTATTCGTCTAAAACAGAATTTAGAAGAAATATTTTCATTTATAGCTACTGTTACAAGCAAGAGTATGCACTTACCATGGTGAATTTCGGGGTACTGTATTAATTAGTCTTTGTTTTAATGCATTTTTGCATATGCTTAAGTTTACTACATTTTCTACTGAACAACTCGCCACATTAGTAGTTAAAGGTCGTATCTTTATCTGTAGCAACTTCTGTAAAAATATCTAACTTATATTCAAAATACTTTTTGAGATATTGATAAAAAAAATCAAAGGTCTTATCTGCAAATATGAAAAAAACTTTGTGGTAAAAGGTCGCATCTGCCCAATTCGACCTGTTATTTCTAACGAGTTTATTCAAAATCCTTACAGTTCAGAATGAAAAGGTTATATATGACAGATAAGACCTTATACCTCTAAAATGGTTTTGCATAACGTAATATACGCAACTTTGTCATCAATCTTGTAATTAAAGAACTGTGTGTATTGATGCCTGTTTTTGTTGGATTCTTGTTGAAGTACGTATTTATGAAGGCTCTGTTTTGATAACATTAGATTGGTGTTTCAGCAATGTTTTTATCGGTAATTTAGCAAAACAAAGTAGTCCATAACTGGCCATGAATAAAAGTATTAATATATGGAAATTGCCATTTCTTTCAAAGTTAAGAAAGAGGAGCTAAGAAAGTCAAATGGTGACTATTATGACCACTACTTGCCCTTTGTGATACTTGGAAGTTGAAACAAGGGGACCAATAAAAGTCTTTTAGAAGAATTGACCAAATTATGACAAAGTGGACACTGGAAGGCAATTATTGCTGATGTTTGCCTTTAGCAGTGGCAGACAAATTCAACTGTGCTTTGAGAATTTATTTCAGTTTGATTTCGACCCTAGTAATAAGTGTTAAACTGTCTGGCTGGAAAGAGGGCAGTTCCTAGGAATTTGGTGCGCGGGTATACATTGCAAATTGACAGGGTGAGCATTATGATGCAGCTTTACCTGTGACAAATGTGTCCTTACAAATTGATACCTCAAATCCGCAGACGACAAATGCATCATGCTCTGAATTTAACCAAGCAACGCCTGTTAGACGATCCAATTAGGAGAGCCCGAAAAAGAAACTCTTAAGCCGAAAACGTAAACGAAATGAAACTCCGTGGAAAGCATCTGCGCATAAACGACATAGATGTCAAGACAAGTTCTATTTATCAAAGACTGGTTAATCGGTCAAGGAAAGAAGATATAGTTTACAATAACAGGACTGCGAGCGTTGTAGATTCAGATGTCGCACTAGAGTAAGCGAGTCAAATAGGCATAAGATATTTGCACTTCAAGCCTATGAACGGCTTTGTTAAAAAAAACTAGCAGGTCGAAGGGGAAGAGAAAACTGGATAGACACAATGGACATGTTGGATAGATAAACAACAAGGTGTATTTTAAGATAGAGGATGAGCGGCCCCGTCGACAAAAATAAGCTGTGACAGAGTAGACCTAGTATGCGGGAATATCAACAGAATGGACCTGCATTACACGAGGAAAGGGACACAAAACCAATACCTTTCTCACGACTTGGATATCAAAAAATATGTACAGCCTATATACAGCCTATATACAGACTGTTGTAAATCAAAAAGCCATACACCAGTTAAGCAATTGATGTACAAATATTCTGCGAGAAGTTCAGCTTATCTTTTTTCAAGCTCAAAACGACCAATGTTCCTTGAGTGCCAAGTATGAGAAGCATAGGCAAGCCGGAACTGTCACATATACATTTGACGAGAGTCAGTCATCACTTTTGATACATTGCAGAAAGTGTCAACACGCAGTCAAGGTCATCCATAGGTTTGGCCCACTAAAGACTCGGGCATGACCTGTATTACCTATCTCGCCTTCCAATATCGAAGGCAGATTTTGTAAACATTTGTAATAAGGAAATCATATCGCATGATTTTTAGCGCGTACTTCACGGGGAAATGGTTATAAGGCAATATGGAAGGTGCAGCAGTTTCAATGTTGTAGATTCATTGCTTGTACACAAATTTCTGACAGAAGATAACTGTTGTTGTTAAGTTTTGCTCTTTGATTGTAACCCTTTCCCTGTTAAATACAACGTAAGAAGTAATGGCATTATGAATACTCCGTAGCTGAATTTTATGTTAACTTTTCAAGGAAACAGTTGCTTTGGCAAAAACTGCAGAATCAGATCTGTATCATATTGAAAGCAAACAGAGCGGACACCGGTCAGTCTGCTCATAAAGCTGCTGTCAGATCTGGGTCTACTCCGTTTGCAAAAATGTAAAAAGGCATTTATATGAAGGAAAGGGTTACATATGATTGTCATATTGTATGTGAATGTAAAATAAAGTATTTCATTCATTCATTCATTCTTCATTCATTCATTCAAGAGTTGGTCAAGCCATCAGATTGTACAACTAATAGTTTAGTGTCTGAGTATAAATTCCTGCTAAAACAGATGTTTACTTGAATTGTCGAATTCAAATGACATGCTTATGACTGAAAATAATTGCTAGCTATGAATAAACAATTGAAAATCTGTTTGAGCAAGATTTCATACAAAGAATTAGACAATGGGAATAAATGTATGATTTCAGCTTAACCGTTTATTCCATAAATATGCATATTTATCGCCTTTACAGAGTAGTCAAAGATTAGACGACTTCTGTAGGAGCCGGTCTGCTCTGTTTGCTTATTATATAATAGAGCTTGTGTCCATGTGTAATTATATCAATTAATCTTAACACATATTCACAAGGCCATAATTTCTTTTATACATAGCACATGAGCATCATGTTCAGGTCCTCTACAAAAGTTATATAAATTATGTCCCTGGGGTCAAAGTTGGCCCCGCCCCAGGGGTGGGAAGTTTTCAATAGAAACAAATTGTGAAATCTTTGAAAATCTTCTCCTCAGAAGGTTCTCACCTTTCATATTTGGCACATAGCATTATGTTCAGGTCTTCTACAAAAGTTATATAAATTATGACCCTGGGGTCAAAATTGGCCCCGCCTCAGGGGTGGGAAGTTTTCAATAGAAACAAATAGTGAAATCTTTGAAAATCTTCTCCTCTGAAACTGAAAGGCTCTCATCTTTCATATTTGGCACAGAGCATCATGTTCAGGTCCTCTACAAAAGTTATATAAATTATGGCCCTGGGGTCAAAATTGGCCCCGCCCCAGGGGTGGGCTGTTTTCAATGGAAACAAATTGTGAAATCTTTGAAAATCTTCTCCTCTGAAACCGGAAGGCTCTCAGCTTGCATATTTGGCACATAGCATCATGTTCAGGTCCTCTACAAAAGTTATATAAATTATGCCCCTGGGGTCGAAATTGGCCTGCCCCAGGGGTGGGAAGTTTTCAATAGTAACATATAGTGAAATCTTTGAAAATCTTCTCTGAAACTGGAAGGTTCTCAGCTTTCATTTTTGGCACATAGCATCATGTTTAGGTCCTCTACAAAAGTTATATAAATTATGGCCTTGGGGTCAAAATTGGCCCCGCCCCAGGGGTGGGCTGTTTTCAATGGAAACAAATAGTGAAATCTTTGAAAATCTTCTCCTCTGAAACCGGAAGGCTCTCAACTTGCATATTTGGCACAGAGCATCATGTTCAGGTCCTCTACAAAAGTTATATAAATTATGACCCTGGGCCCCGCCCCAGGGATGGGCAGTTTTCAATAGAAACAAATAGTGAAATCTTTGAAAATCTTCTCCTCTGAAACCGGAAGGCTCTCAGCTTGCATATTTGGCACAGAGCATCATGTTCAGGTCCTCTACAAAAGTTATGCCCCTGGGGTCGAAATTGGCCTGCCCCAGGGGTGGGAAGTTTTCAATAGTAACATATAGTGAAATCTTTGAAAATCTTCTCCTCTGAAACTGGAAGGTTCTCAGCTTTCATTTTTGGCACATAGCATCATGTTAAGGTCCTCTACAAAAGTTATATAAATTATGGCCTTGGGGTCAAAATTGGCCCCGCCCCAGGGGTGGGCTGTTTTCAATTGAAACAAATAGTGAAATCTTTGAAAATCTTCTCCTCTGAAACCGGAAGGCTCTCAACTTGCATATTTGGCACAGAGCATCATGTTCAGGTCCTCTACAAAAGTTATGTAAATTATGCCCCTGGGGTCAAAATTGGCCTGCCCCAGGGGTGGAAAGTTTTCCATAGTAACATATAGTGAAATCTTTGAAAATCTTCTCCTCTGAAACTGGAAGGTTCTCAGCTTTCATATTTGGCACAGAGCATCATGTTCAGGTCCTCTGCAAAAGTTATACTAATTATGTCCCTGGGGTCAAAATTGACTCCGCCCCAGGGGTGGGTAGTTTTCAGTAGAAACATATAGTGAAAACTTTGAAAATCTTCTCCTCTGAAACTGGAAGGCTCTCAGCTTTCATATTTAGTTCATGGCATCTTGTTCAAGTCCTCTACAAAAGTTGTATAAATTATGTCCCTGGAGTCAAAATTGGCCCGCCGCAGGGCCGGCTAGTTTTCTATTAAACATATAGTGAAATCTTTGAAAATCTTCTCCTCTGATTGTCTGGTGAGCGATTCAGGGCCATTCTGGCCCTCTTGTTATATGTGTAGTTTTGAAATCATGATAAATAGAGCTAATATGGAACAAATGCTCTATTTATCACAATGGTTTTATTAAACATATAGTGAAATCTTTGAAAATCTTCTCCTCTGATTGTCTGGTGAGCGATTCAGGGCCATTCTGGCCCTCTTGTTATATGTGTAGTTTTGAAATCATGATAAATAGAGCTAATATGGAACAAATGCTCTATTTATCACAATGGTTTCAACATGTTACTTTTATAGAGGTGTCAGTATGAAGGAATAGTTTAAAACCAGTCACCTTGGGACCCATAATCTATGAGGGAAATGGTTAAACATACAATGTTACCTATCCTACTCTATTTGCAAGAAAGCCTGTATACTGGCTGAAGGGGTCTGGGAATTTATCCCTTATTGTCCACACATAACAGCTGGGGATAACAACTCTCACCCCGGCACCCAGGCGGCCACGGTACCACAAGGTGAACTGTCTGTAGGCAGTATGCCGGTTAGCCTTGTTGAGGTCTGCCTCTTCTGGGTACACCAGCACCTCCTGTCTGTCTATAGGTAGCACGTATATCGTGTCAAGTTCTGTTAAAATAACTACAAGTTTCAAGATACTAGAAAAACAGTTGCATGTGTTTCCATCATTTACTTATTTATTTTTAATCCTTTCTCTCTTGAATATTCATGTAAGAAATAATGACATGGTGAATATTAATTAGCTGAACTTTTTAGCTCACCAGAGCACAAAGTGCTCAAGGTGAGCTTTTGTGATACCCCTGTGTCCGGCGTCCGTCGTCCGTCTGTCCGTCTGTCCGTCTGTCTGTCCGTCAACAATTTCAAACGACTTCTTCTCTGAAACCGACTGCCCAATTGTAACCAAACTTGGTCAGATACATACTGTGGGTGGGTGCTTCAAAAGTTGTTAAAAGATAGTGGGCGGGGCCATCGGTCTTGTTGCCATGGCAACCGGACACAATATCTAGAAAAATCTTCTTCTCCAGAATGACTTGTTGGATTTGAATATAGTTTTCACCAAAATGTTTCTCAGTTGATAGACTTTAAAAGTTGTTAAAAGAATTTTGATCGGGCAAAAAACATGGCTGCCAGAGGGCGTGGTCAATATTTCCATATATGGTAATATGGAATTTTCATAGGAAAATCTTTAAAAATCTTCTTCTCTGAAACTGTAAAGCCTAGACCTTTGATATTTGGTATGTAGCCTGATCTTATGGTCCTCTACAAATTTTGTTCAAATTATGACCCCGGGGCCAAAAATGGCCCCGCCCAAGGGCTTATCAGTTTTTCATAGGAAAATCTTTAAAAATCTTCTTCTCTGAAACTGTAAGGCTTAAACCTTTGATATTAGGTATGTAGCATGATCTTATGGTCCTCTACAAATATTGTTCAAATTATGACCCCTGGGCCAAAAATGGCCCCGCCCAAGGGCTTATCAGTTTTTCATAGGAAAATCTTTAAAAATCTTCTTCTCTGAAACTGTAAGGCTTAAACCTTTGATATTAGGTATGTAGCATGATCTTATGGTCCTCTACAAATATTGTTCAAATTATGACCCCCGGGCCAAAAATGGCCCTGCCCAAGGGCTTATCAGTTTTTCATAGGAAAATCTTTAAAAATCTTCTCCTCTGAAACTGTAAGGCTTAAACCTTTGATATTTGGTATGTAGCATGATCTTATGGTCCTCTACAAATATTGTTCAAATTATGACCCCTGGGCCAAAAGTGGCCCCGCCCAAGGGCTTATTAGTTTTTCATAGGAAAATCTTTAAAAATCTTCTTCTCTGAAACTGTAAGGCTTAAACCCTTGATATTAGGTATGTAGCATGATCTTATGGTCCTCTACAAATATTGTTCAAATTATGACCCCCGGGCCAAAAATGGCCCCGCCCAAGGGCTTATCAGTTTTTCATAGGAAAATCTTTAAAAATCTTCTACTCTCAAACTGTAAGGCCTAGACCTTTGATATTTGGTATGTAGCATGATCTTATGGTCCTCTACAAATATTGTTCAAATTATGACCCCTGGGCCAAAAATGGCCCCGCCCAAGGGCTTATCAGTTTTTCATAGGAAAATCTTTAAAAATCTTCTTCTCTGAAACTGTAAGGCCTAGACCATTGATATTTGGTATGTAGCATGATCTTATGGTCCTCTACAAATAGTGTACAAATTATGACCCCCGGGCCAAAAATGGCCCGCCCAAGGGCTTATCAGTTTTTCATTGGAAAATCTTTAAAGATCTTCTTCTCTGAAGCTGTAAGGCCTAGACCCTTGATATTTAATATGTAGCATGATCTTATGGTCCTCTACAAATATTGTTCAAATTATGACCCCCCGGGCAAAAAATGGCCCCGCCCAAGGGCTTATCAGTTTTTCATAGGAAAATCTTAAAAAATCTTCTTCTCTGAAACTGTAAGGCCTAGACCTTTGATATTTGGTATGTAGCATGAACTTATGGTCCTCTTCAAATATTGTTCAAATTATGACCCCGGGCCAAAAATGGCCCCGCCCAAGGGCTTATCAGTTTTTCATAGAAAAATCTTTCAAAAAATTCTGAAACTGTAAGGCCTTGACCATTGATATTTGGTATGACTAACATGATCTACTGGTCCTCTATAAATATGTAGCTGTGGCTTGTGGTCCTCTGCCAAGAATGTTTGACTTACGACCCTGACCACAGGGCGAAACTTGGCCCTGCCTCAGGGCTTATCAGTTTTTTCGATGGGAAAAATATGAAATATTACTTGTCTCTGAAATCATAAGGCTTAGACCTTTAATTAATGGCATACTGCTTTGCCTTGTGGTTCTCTACCAGGTTGTCCACATGATTTCTTGTGGTCAAAAAAGGCCCTGCCCCTGGTGTTATCTCAGGTGAGCGCTTCAGGGCCTCATGGCCCTCTTGTATAATGACATATGTACACACAACATTTTGGTATTGGCTGAAACTGTAGAGTCTATATTATTTCATTAACAAACAGAGCAGACTCTGATCAGAAGACTTCTATAGTTGCATAAACTTACCATCTCAACCATTTTAATGGGGTAAAATGTTAGTTTAAAATTCTTCATTTCATAGTACCAAGAACCACTGTCTTTTGACAGCAGAGCTAGCACATGGCTAGTATAATTTGTGTACTATAATAGAGTAAATTCTGAAGGGATGTGATTCCCCGAGAGTAAAAATTGCAAACTCGGTTTTATTGAGTCTGTTCATAAACAGTAATTGAAAGTGCAATACTGCACAAGAAGTACTGAAACTCATGATCTCAAAGGATCAGAAGGTATAGCAACACTGAGAATGAAGTACGGGTTCTGAGCCACCAGGCATCAGTATTTCAAGGATAAATTTCATAACATACATGACCACTCGCTACTACATGTAGTCACATGTCATCTGCCTCAAGGGAAAAATGGGTTTACTTTGTACAATTACAAAACATGTTCTTATGACGCCTGTTAGAAGATTAATTACCTCGTGTGTTGAAATGCAGTGTTATGGACTGCGACCACAGCAGATGCGTTCTGGAATGCTTGGCATTTCCCTGCAGTTTCCACACCTACACCATGGTGGTGCACTAGACCCAGGTTGTGGATGAAATCCGCTGGGGTCTTGGGGGTCCACCCTGTCTAGAATATCAAACATGACGGCTGGCTGCTTCTCCACGACCATAAAGAGCACACCTTTTGCCCTGTCTTCGCTCATCTCTGCGATTATACCCTGCACAGAAAAATAACAGTTTTATTCATAAGTATACATTTACTGGCAACTAAAATATAAAATAAATCACTTTAAATGAAAACTGGCTGTCAGTCTTCCCTAGTCTTCGAAATTAGCAGTTGTCAATAAAAATACATTCTTATCAGCAACGTTGTCTTATGGAAACCACAATACTATTTACATGCACAAATTATGGAATGGAATCAACTCTTGGAGATTAGACAATGGCTTAAAATATATTGTATGATGTACTGGTTATCGATGAACTCTTAAGTACCACAAATAGTGTAGACCCTGATCAGAAGAATAATTTTACCCTTGTCAAGAACGAGATTCGTGTAAGAAATATAAATGACTTCATGAACATGAGCTGAATTTCTGCAAGGTAAACTTTTTCAAGGGAATTGTTTGCATTGAATGAAATTGTACAATCAAATATACATCATATCCTACAGGATCAACCTGATCTGGGTCTACTCTGTTTGCAAATGCATGACAGGCGTTTTTAAAACGGAAAGGGGTTAAGTCATTTTCTAGTCCCATCTCTTTGGATGAACTGATGACTAGATTTTACTTATGATCACATTATACTGTCAAAGCTTTTTCAAGCTTTTTCCTAGAGACGCCGCCTGATCAGGGTCTGCTCTGGTAATAAGATTTGATAGATCTGTTTCTTTGTCTTCTAAAGTGTCTACAATATTCAACCTTTCATATTTCGTTATAGCTATTTTGTTAATGAATATTCAGGTATTGAAATTTGGAACAAACATAGAACAGGGAAAGAGTTAAATTGTATAACCCTTTACTTAATTAATATGCCTTGGCAAAAAGATTTGACCCAGATCAGACTGCTCCTATAAGAGTCGTCTGATCATGGTCTGTTGTTTGCTTAATGAAAAATATAGATTACATTTTTTGTCAAAGCCTATATTTAATGTGTTCATGTACTATTAAGAAATTGCATCTCCTCCATATTATATACACCTTTGCAAACAGAGTACACCTAGATCAGACGGCTCCTATAGGAGCTGTCTGATTAGGACGCTGATGATATAATAAAGGTATGTTAATAAAATTTCTGTTACAGCCCAACACTTATGTGTCCATGTGCTATTATAACAAATTAATCTTATTTATATGCATAATGTCATTATTTCTAACATGAATATTCATAGAGTAAAGGGTTCTACTATGCAAATAAGTTTTTGAAGCAATAATAACCTTCATCCTTTTCTTCCTCTCACTCTCTGATTCTCCCCGAACTGTCCCAAGTTGTCCCTGTGCACGAGTTGCACCTCTCACACCTCCTCTGCCCCCTCTAGTACCTCGAACATGAGTTGCACCTCTTGCACCACATCTGCCTCCTCTTGTGCTCTACCACGTTTTGTGGGACGCCTCCTCACTGATGTACTACATGACATAATAGAAAACAGTTTACATTATCAATGAGTG
The DNA here is from genome assembly GCA_963576725.1 of Azorinus chamasolen. Taxonomy (NCBI): domain Eukaryota; kingdom Metazoa; phylum Mollusca; class Bivalvia; order Cardiida; family Solecurtidae; genus Azorinus; species Azorinus chamasolen. The sequence goes on along the minus strand of OY755241.1, from coordinate 72,963,141 downwards.
GCAATATCTTGTACAGTAAAATGGCCGGGCCATACAAAGACCTATAAAAATACATGCCTTATCATAGGTCTTAAGGCCTTATGCATTTTTGTAACTATGGTAGTAACTCACTAACTGTTGTAATTACAATAAATACGGAAATTTTTATATTTACTATGGAGATATTTTATACGTCCCTTCAAGCTATTTATCAAATCTTCACAAGAGAAATAAAATCCCTATTGATTTCATACACTACAAAACATCCTTAACCCATTCCCTGTTCTATGTTTTTTACAAATTTCAATACCTACTGAATATTCATGGACAAAAAGGTTATGGAAAGTGGAGCATTGTAGCCATTTTAGAAAGTAAAGAAACAGATTTTTCAAATTCTGTTAGCAAACAGAGCAGACCCTGATCAGACGGCTCCTCTAGGAGCCGTCTGATCTGTGTCTACTCTGTTTGCAAATGCGTGAAAACACGTTTATATGAGGGGAAAGGGTTAAACGGTAAATTTACTGTAGGCTAAATCGTATTAATCGTCAAAGCACCAGTGCTGATAGGAACTAATCAAAAGCAAATTCTCGCAAAATAAACATTTCTCTAGAGTTATGCACATTTTGAACTTGTGATTTTAAACACGCGTTATGAACTTTCTGCTTGAACAATTACATGTATACAATTATCCTCGATGACGATGTATATACATCGTCACCACTTTAACTCGCATGAATACAACACAAACTGTACAGAGCATCTAAATAAACATGAAACTGCAAGCTGCGATATTATTTAAATATTCTATACTATTTCGCTGTTCGGCTTATATAGTTTCAGTGGCATTTGCGTTTGTTTTTTAGTTAATTACCAGTTCGCTAGATCCCTTCTCCATTGTTTACATAACACTTTTACGGCTTTTCTCGGAAGTGGCCGGAGAGACGTGAAGTAGCGCGAAAAACTACGAAACTAAAACCCAGCCCGAATAAAATTGACACATCGGCGAAGAACATCGGGGTCTTCGATATTAAAATTTGTCATTTTCAACATTTTTTCGAGCGGTTTTCTTGTGGTATACACACATTCTTGAGGGTCACAATTTATATAACTTTTGAAGAGGATTGAACATGAGTGAGTGAGTGATTGAACATGATGCTGAAAGAATGGGTAGAGCATAGACCACTCCAACTTGTATTACTCTTTGGATGCTAGAGGCGGAATCTCCCACCACTAATGACCTATGGAAACAGTTTGGATCCAGATCAGGCCCCATATGATGTGGGGCATGATATGATATCCAAACTGTTTGTCAATGAGACTGAACTTCCCAAAAAATTAGAAAGTTTGTAGTTATGATAACTTATGAATGTGCTGCAGGCAACACTATGAATGTGCTGCAGGCAACAATTTAGCAGATGACAAAATCACCCAGCATGTAAAGAGTTAAGCTGAACTTCACAAGAGATGCACCGATATGTTCTATATTGATAGCTGGCAACTTAATGCAGGGCATAGGTATGATTAAAAGCTTTTAAGGGTTTCTGCATTTTGAGAATTATCCACATAGATTTCTCAATCTAAAATGAGTGTGTTATTTGTCTAAACATACTTTCTACTCTACTGATCAGGCTGGCTCAGGCTGATATTAAAGAGAAACCTTTAGACTGTAGTTTCTGATGTGTAGAAGTCTATACACACGGCAGGGCCAATTTTACCCCAGAACAATGATACTTATAAAACTCATAAAGGTATGATAAGTAAATTTATACACCAAATATCTAAGCGCTGGGACATGTCGTTTCTGACAAGTTTTTAAAGTTTTTCCTATGCATAACTATTGATCCATTGGGCTGTTTAAGCAGCCAGCTACAAAAAACTGACAATCCCTAGGGTGGGACCAATTTTAGACTACTTTTAGACCCAACCTCTTTGAATACAGCTACCGAAAATGCTGACTAGAGAAAAGGAAACTGTTAGAATTATGTAGTTTTTGAATAATAAATATAGCATTTTCCACTATAGAGTAAATGCTCTATCACATGGATTCAAAAAGTGAGACATCAAGTATGAAAGCAATAATCCCCAACAACAAGAAATATGGTCTCTTCATGTATGGGGGTGAAATATGCTGTCAAAAACCATCAGACTTTTGTACAAGCAGGAATTGGTAATCAGTTACATGCCACCCTCCTGCAAGAAATTCAATGGCTCTAGAATTAATTCAAAATAAACTTTATAGAGTCAGCAATGAAGTGCTGGTCTCAAACATATTTAGAACAGGACTGAGGTGTATCGATCAGCTCATGGTCATTTACGGTTGTTGTGCTTGTTTATGTATTAGCATCAATGTATAGGAAAAGAGAACTTGACCATTCTGTTAACCATTACGTAAACCCGGAGAATTTTGCCATGAAATGTCTTCCTATTCTGTTGTAAGTCTCCAACATTGATCTCGTCCTTTTCCCCAAAGCCACTGGGAGATCCTAAGAAGAACCTTAGTTGGTCCTCCTTAATCCCAGTGAACTTGGAGGAAATGTCATGGGCCCACTCTTTGCTAGTCGACGAGGTTGGCACACAGATTGTCACTGGTGATCCAAATATTTTCCTATATAACTGACTTACAGCTAACAAATTGAACTGTTATTGTCTGAAACAAAGGCATAAATGTATTCAATACAAATGCTGTTTTAGAAGAAAAAGGCAAAACCAGAATGCCATTCAGAGTTACAGTTCTTGTCGTATAGGCTGATCTGATGACACTGAATAGGTGTTTTAAGTTTCACAGGAAAACATTCAATAGCTTTGGAGAAAAACACAATTATATACATACAGTTTAAAGCAAAAGAGCCATATGACACAATTAAAATTGAAATTATATGAATTACAAATGATCAACATGTCCTGCTTACTAAAACAGGTATGTGAAGTTTCATGGCAGCACTTTCTAAAAATGTTGAGAGTTGAAAAAAGGGAAATCAATTTGTCAAAATTACGGTAGTACAGCATTGTAAAAGTTGTCCAAATAAAGATCACCAGCTGGTACATACCTTAAACAAGTGTGTACAAGTGTGTGTAGTTTCATAACAATATACTTTAAACTTTCTGAGATAAAATATCACTTCATAGAAAATTTTCACTCAGACTTAACTACCGGTAATTGAAAGAGTGCCGAATCACTTTATTCTACCGCTAAAGTCCATAACTACAGGTGCACGGTATACCCAGCATTCATCACTTACATTTTTCATCTTGATCAACATAGTGATGCATTGAAGACTATGAAAATCTACCCAAAATGCAAAGCAATGAAACAAGTAGAGAATAAGGACGTCCCGGCGCATGAGAAATTGATTCTTTGAAGTTCATTAATAGATTTAAATAATTACTTAAACAAAAAAAATAATCTTTGCACTGATTGTTTACATTGAACCCAACTAAGTCACTTATGCTGATTTAATCATATTAAAAGTTACTCTAAGATCTGTTTAATCTGGATCTAGCCATTATAAGTATCATTTAACCATTCAAGTAGATATAATTTAAATTGACTTTTGTCAGATATGCCAAATCCGGTACACTTTACATTAAAGTGTTGTCTGCTATACATATGAACTTGATGGTATAACCATCAGATAGATCAGGGAGTAAACTAGTGAAAATGCGGTCGGTCTTTTTATATTATACTAAATCATTTGTACAATTACTACAAAATTGTATTGAATTGTACTTTTGAACAGAACTTAAATTCAAATATTATGCTTTTGCTGTAAAGTTGAGCAAACAAGTTTGTCCTTACTTAAAAATTGGTTGATGTTGTTCATCATTTTTTTCCAGACCAGGTTTATTGACATTCTGTCCACTTTTTTTCTAAACTTTTATTGTTCCATCGTTTAAACCTTTCCTCAATAAATATGCCTTTCTACGCCTCTGTAATAACCACTTCTTGAAACCAGTGTGATAAATGGAGCATTTGCCCGTATAGGAGCAAATGCTGTATTTATCACAATGGTTTCAAATTACAAAATTCTAAAATTTTACTTTTCTCTAGTAAATGCTCCTTTAGAGTAGATTCAATCAAAGAGGTTGGGTCTAAAAATAGCCTATGAGGGAAAGGCTTAACCATGTATTAAAACAGTACATGTATGCAAATGTGGTTAATTCTCGTTAAATGTATTACACTAAAATAAAAAATTCCTTATTACTTTATTTTTATTAATATTTTATTGAGATTTATCAGTTTGACATTTGACCTTGTTTCTATTACTTGTATGTGTCACATTTTTATAAACAGGCTAAAAATAATTTCTTGAAATTCTAATACTCACAATATCTGAAGAAAAAAGTGATCTGATGGATGCAACACGGGATGCAACGCTTGCCATTCTACAACAGAATGCCGCAAATCTTCTTGCTCATTGGAATGAATGCTGTAAGAATGTAGTAAAACATTAAAAGGTCAGAGTGCTGTCAAATGTTATTTATCCTAGACATTTAATGACATTTGAAAATGTTCATAATATTCTTCCCATTTTTCTATATAATGTTCTAAATATAATTTGGAATTAAAAACAATATGATAAAATAATCTTGATTTAACCCCCGGTGACTTTTGTCACTGACCGTTCCAAGGCGGTACTTCCATCTTCCTCCTATTGAATGTTTGTTTTGTCTTTGTGCGTCTCTTGTTGTTTTTTCTACCCATGTACATTTGCTGTTTCCTTGTGTTGCTGTTCGGGCGAGTGTTTGTTCTGTGTGTGGTATTTCCTGCATGACTCATTTTTGTACTTTTAGTCTTTCCAAGAGATGTTGACCTTATACATCCTATAGACTGTTGTATTATTGTCTATAATTTCAGTGTCTGAAAAATTAGCTTTTCTGTATTCGAAAGTTTTGTTATATGCCTTTTCAAGCATTTACAAACAGAAAATCCAGATCAGACGGCTTTTCACACTCCTAGATCAGAGATCAGACAGCTTTTCTTTCTCCTAGATTAGCCGTCTGTTTGTTAATGGAATTTGAAAAACATGGTTCTTTACTTTCTAAAAGGGCCAAAATATTCCACCTTGTATCTTTCATTTCATCTATTTTTCTCATGAATATTCAGAAGATATGGATCTTTACATTAAACATAGAACATGGAAAGAATTAACCTTTGACACTGGCCTTCACTGATATGTTTTCTAATGTATGTGCTTATGCAAAAAGAGGCTACTGTTCTGAGAAAATTGGAACTTTCAAATGTTTACATTATTTTCCTGTGCAACATTGACCTTTTACCATGTCAACGTTCACCCTTTAACCGTTACATATTTATTACAATTTCAATACCTACTGAATATTCATGGAAAAGTGGAACATTGTAGCCATTTTAGAAAGAAATAGATCCTTTAGGAGCCGTCTGATTTGGGTCTATTCTGTTTTCAGATGAGTGAAAGAGAGTTTATATAAAGGAAAGGTTTAAGTCTGTCTATAACTTACTAATATATATCCATATACAAAGTTAACCATTTTTCATTTTTTAAATGGTTGACATTTTGTTTCTTTTTAAGAATCAAATTTAAAGAGGGTCATCCCCCAAGGAGAAATAAATAATAGGTGAACTCAGAATTTGTATCAGCTCTTTCAGTAATACAAAACATGATGGCATCAAGGATATTAAAAGGTTTTGAAGGATTGTTTTGTCCTTTCTGTTAGTTGTTATTTTCAAAATGGTCTATAATTTAGTCCGTCCCCATACAAATGGGTAACAACAACATTGGTTTGTTGTTATGAAAAATGATTAAATTAAACAAACTAAGTGTATTTTCTTATTTAAACAATGACGAGGTGGCTAAAAATTCATAATGCACCAGGCGTATAACTATATTCTGATTTACATTTAGTTGCTATTCCAGTCTTAAATCTATTTGACCCAAAGACACCAGAAAAATGCAATTCTATCCATGATGGTGTTATAGGGTGATGTTCTCATTAAAGGGAAATAACCTCGTTACTTTGCTAACTCTAACAGCACGTGTTGCACGGGTCATCCCTCGATTTAAAAAATATATCAATATGTTCGCCTTATCTTTGGCGTTGTAACTTAGTTACTGAATAAATTGAATATTTATCCAGGTAATTAGTCTTTTTGATATATCTGTAGTTACAGATATACTTAAGTAAGTCATTGTAAGTTTCATTAAACTATTATCATGTTTGTTAAATGTACTACTTAGGCATTTGTACATGGCCGGGTTATGCTTAGCTATGCCTACACCGTGCCATTGTTATTTGTGTACAATATTTATGTTTTGACACGTGCCTTAGTGTGTTGATTACACATTTACTTATTATTGTTATTTCATATTTCAGGACTTGAAACTGATATTGATACTCATAAGACATCAACACGAAATAAATTCATTCAGTTTGAGCAGAGCTGTTGTCTTCGGTTTAGATCCCCACGGTTGGCTGGTAACTCCAGAGACCCCAAGACTCTACGAAAATGGGGTACTGTCGGGTTTACTGACAACTAAAAACAAGGCAAATCAGTAAATAACTAATATGGGTTATGAGTGGTACTCTATATCATAAGCTTGAGTCCAGGAGTAGGGTAGATATTTTACAGAAATAACCTAGACATGTGCAATTTATAGTCTTCGAAACAAGGTGAATTCCAATAGTTTAAAATTAAAAAAAAGATTTAGGTTTTCATAATGTTAATTTGTTTTAAGTCAGATATTCTGGTTTCAGAAAGTCTTTGCCCATTTACCTTTTGAAAACTGCATTAGATAGATACCAGTATTAAGCAAAACATACAATCTCACGAACCGTGATTCTCTGACAGCTGAATATATATGGTTTTGTATATCCTTGTTCGTAAAATAAACCTGCGATTATTTTCCTTTATATCGCTGGGGTGGGGTGAAACCTCCTTTTTGACATGAATGTTTATATGCCTCTTCATTTCACCCACGCTTCTAACGCCTACATGTACCAGTTCTCGGTTTTCATCCACCAAGGTATTGTCGCTGTTGTGAGAATATCCTGCAATCTATATTAAACAGAGGCTCAAAAAGCATATATTACTAAAAATGAAAAACTTGGATTTAAGTATATATCTGCAATCATATATGTGTAAGTTGAATTTCTGATCAGCATATTTAGTAATAATAGGGTCTTGGTGAACCTTAGATAGATAGATAGAGGGTCACATAATGAGTAATTTTGCCAATTTATTTGGAACCAGTAGTTTTGCAGAAGTGTTTCAAAAAAGGCATTCGGTTGCCTTGGAAACAAGAGTTCTGCTTGGAATTTTACAATTTTAACACATTCGGAAGAGGAGTAAAAAATGTTTTATTTTCATTAATTTCAGAGACTTTTAAGTAAAGTTTTCATGAGGCACAACTATCGGCGACAAATATAAGATATATATGTCAAGTCTACATAAAAGACACGACAGCATATACGGTCATGTTATGATAGCAACTACATGTAACAAAATGTAACACTGCTCGCCAGGAAGCCTGAAGGAAATGTTACCAGTGGAACAATCTCAAGGGCAAGTAGATCTGGTGCCTTTGCGCTTTCTGTTAGCTTGCAGGATGTTAGCATTGGTAATATTAACATACAATATATAAATATGTCTCTTGAGCAATATATATTTAGAGAAATGAGTACATTAGTGTGTGAAATATGGCGAATGTAGTGTCTATGTGTAATTTCACAAATGTAGTGTCACATAACAAATGTGATGAGCTTACTTGTGCTAATGTGGTGGAGAGAATATTTGGTTGTTGGTTGTGGTTTTTGTCTGTATGTTTTTTTCTAAGGAATTAACTCTTTGTTTGCAAAAGTTTGGATCAAGATGAGCCCTTCCTCGATAATCAGGACTGCTTAAAACTTACCGCAGGACTGCTTAAAACTTACCGCCATGAATATTCATATAATAGATACTGATACTACAAATATATATTTAGATCTAGGTGCAGTCTTCTAATGGCATATGAACAGGGGAATTTGGACCATGGCAGAATCTGTAGAAGCATATTACACCTAATAAACATTAACAATCCATTATTCCAAATATTCTAATGTGTGTTATCTAAGATCTAAATCTCAAATCTGCAATCATAAAGTATAATATTGTCTTTTCAAAGATAATGTTTTGATTTTACACTACTAGGGTATCAATCCATTCATACCCAATAATTTTCTATTATAATATTTAACTTCAACATAAATGTATATAAGTTAGGTAAAGCTTCTACAATATAATCTGCATAATGTTATTTGTTAACTCTTAAAGTAATTTTTGTTGCCACTGAATCATAATGTATTTTATAAAATGTTTGGAGATGCAAGAACTTGTACCCAGTCTCTAATGACTTTAAGATTAACAAGAGTGTTCAGAGGAACACATGTGCCACCTGCGCAGCTGACAAAAAACTGTTAATATTGTGGACGGCGAATATGAGAATAACTAAACAAATATTGCATGCAGAGTGATGAACTTCTGTTACATTATTGGCCCTCAATAAGAGAAAGACACATGTGAAATTTCAAGGTTCTATAATGATTAGTTTAGAAATTACAGCCAAAAAATGAAAGTGAGACATACAGACTACGGAAAAGTGATCCCTGAGTGACACCCTGCCTACAATAGGAGCCGTCTGATTACGGTCTGCTTTTTGCTTATAAATGGAACTCTATAGTTCGGTTCCTGCACTTTCTGCCATGGCAAAATATAAATGTGCTATAATTTTCATGATGTCATTATTTATTACATTAATATTTGTGGAGAAGGGGTTAAATTAGATGTGAATAAGTGAGCATAGCTGCAAAATTTAAGTCTACATCAGACACAAATTCAAACAATAAACTTCAGTCCCAATAACCGATAGTCTGGACGGGCAGACCAGGGAAACACTAATGACCCACATCGCTTTTGACGGACATAAATATGTTTACCTTTCCCATCAAATGTCCCTTGTGATCATTAACAGTTGGTGCAGACATATACACCAAGTATTTTCGTTACACTGTTTGGTCAAACGTGTCTCTGAGTTGATTGGTCAACTGCCTTTGCTTCCAGGCAGTTACATCCCCTTCCATCTGTTAACAAAGAAACTAGTATGAATATGCAGAACTACACGTTTGATAACCATATTTGCAAGGCATCAGTGCTTTGGAGTAGTTCCAAGTGTACAGATTCAGCAGGAATACAATCTATATAAAATAATTACACAACATCATAGAGGAATATTGGTGCCCACTATTGTCAGATCTTTGATAGATTCTTCTTTTCTCTTGCTGAATTTTTAAATGTATTTCTCCTTCTTTACCCATGCCTGTTGTATGATGACATGTATCTTCACTGTGTACAAATATTTCGCTGTGCAATCACTGATGTGAATATTTAGATGAATTTTTATTATTTTCAAGGTAATTAGCTCACCTGAGCCGAAGGCTCAGGATGAGCTATTGTGACCGCTATTTGTCCGTCGTCCGGCGTCCGGTGTCCGGCGTCCGGCGTCCGGCGTCCGTCCGGCGTCCGTCGTCCGGTGTCCGTCCACATTTTCAAACGACATCTCCTCTGAAACTGCTGACCCGATTTTAACCAAATTTTGTCAGAAGTATCATTGGCTAGGGGGAACGAAACATTGTGCACATTATGACCCCCGGGCCAAAAATGGCCCCGCCCAAGGGCTTATCAGTTTTTCATAGGAAAATCTTTAAAAATCTTCTTCTCTGAAACTGTAAGGCCTAGACCTTTGATATTTGGCATGTAGCATGATCTAATGGTCCTCTACAAAAAATGTTCAAATTATGACCCCCGGGCCAAAAATGGCCCCGCCCAAGGGCTCATCAGTTTTTCATAGGAAAATCTTTAAAAATCTTCTTCTCTGAAACTGTAAGGCCTGGATCTTTGATAGTTGGCATGTAGCATGATCTAATGGTCCTCTACAAAGATTGTTCAAATTATGACCCCCGGGCCAAAAATGGCCCCGCCCAATGGCTTATCAGTTTTTCATAGGAAAATCTTTAAAAATCTTCTTCTCTGAAACTGTAAGGACTAGACCTTTGATATTTGGCATGTAGCATGATCTAATGGTCATCTACAAAGATTGTTCAAATTATGACCCCCGGGCCAAAAATGGCCCCGCCCAATGGCTTATCAGTTTTTCATAGGAAAATCTTTAAAAATCTTCTTCTCTGAAACTGTAAGGCCTAGACCATTGATATTTGGCATGTAGCATGATCTAATGGTCCTCTACAAAGATTGTTCAAATTATGACCCCCGGGACAAAAATGGCCCCGCCCAAGGGCTTATCAGTTTTTCATAGGAAACTCTTTAACATTATTCTTCTCTGAAACTGTAAGGCCTAGACCTTTGATAGTTGGTATGTAGCATGATCTAATGGTCCTCTACAAAGATTGTTCAAATTATGACCCCAGGCAAAAAATGGTCCCGCCCAAGGGCTTATCAGTTTTTCATAGGAAAATCTTTAAAAATCTTCTTCTCTGAAACTGTAAGGCCTAGACCTTTGATATTTGACATGTAGCTTTGGCTTGTGGTCCTCTGCCAATATTACGACCATGACCTCTGGGCGAAACTTGGCCCTGGCTTATCAGTTTTCATGGGAAAAAATATATCATTTTTCTCTGAAACCATAAGGCTTAGACCTTTAATTAATGGCATACTGCTTTGCCTTGTGGTTCTCTACCAAGGTTGTACAAATGATGGCCCCGTCCCTGGGGTATCTCAGGTGAGCGCTTCAGGGCCTCATGGCCCTCTTGTTTTTTTATTATGCCCCCAAAGGCGGGCATATAGTAATCGCATTGTCCGTCCTTCCGTCTGTCGATCCGTCCGTCCGTTTGTCCTTCCGTCCCAAATTCGTGTCCGGTCTGTAACTTCTTCATCTATCAATGGATTTCAATATAACTTGCCACAAATGTTCACCAGACAGAGACGATTTGTCGCGTTCAACTCCCTGGTCCATGGGTCAAAGGTCAAGGTCACATGATACAATTACTTTGTCACAAATGTCGTGTCCGGTCTGTAACTTCTTCATATATCAATGGATTTCAATATAACTTGCCACAAATGTTCACTACACAAAGACTATGTGTCGCTTTCAACTCCCAGGTCAAAGGTCAAGGTCACAGGGTACAATTACTTTGTCACAAATGTCGTGTCCGGTCGGTCTGTAAATATCTATCAATGGATTTCAGTATAACTTGGCACAGATGTTCACCAGACAAAGACGATGTGTCGCGTTCAGCTCCCTGGTCCATATGTCAAATGTCAAGGTCACAGGGTACAATTACTTGTTTATCTGTGAATGGATTTCAAAAGAACCTGGCACAAATGTTCACCACACAAAGACATTAGAGTTAAGGTGCATACTTACGTTATAAATATTTTATTAAATATTAACATTAAATATATAATTTGCGTGTAGCAATTATTAAATGAGTAATAAAAGTATTTGTTAACCATTTTTGTATCTCTGTTTACCCTCAGATTAATTCAGTTCCAGTATCACATTATTCAAGCAGTCTTCAATATAAGAAAAGTATTATACATAATTTGGTACATATGGTACAGGACCAATTATAATATATTTTCTAAAGTTTTAAGTAGGTACAGTTTTCCCTCCTCTTATTACTGATATATACACTTGAAACACACCCACACACGCACGCATTCACACACACACACACACACACACACACACACATCAATTTGTCTTTTCCCTAAAGTAGACTGCATTGATCCAGGTCTATACATTTATAAAAGCTTACTGTGTATAATCGATGAATTTTATATCCTGAACTTCTGATTAACGTAAATTGACAATCTTAAAAACTGTTTTAATATTTGTTACATGCTGACTATTTGTATGTAGCTATATACATGTGTAAATAATATGCGGTATGGAATAAAAGAAAAAATACATACTTTGATCCCGGGGAATTTTAAAATTTTCCGTAAACGGATCCTGGTAGGGCAATTCTGTTTTTTGCATCTTGGACGAGCATTCTTTTCTTATAAGAGTGACTGTGGTCAGTTTCTGCTGAAATTTCCTTCCGTTTCTATATTTTGAGAAGAATTTATTGACAACAGTAATCAACTTATTTACAAGGAATAGTGACTATAGGAACTATGTTAGATAATTATCAACGAATTAACAAAGTACTGTTATTTTATTATATACCTACCAATGCTATGCCTAAAATGTTGCCGTATTTTAACGAGCAAATACATCATGATGGATTGAAATTACGTGTTACTCACGTATCTTGTGTAAACAGAAAATGCAAGTTCCTTCTGTAGTCGTTACTACTTTTTCAAGACATACATATATTTCTTTTAAATTTTCGGCAAACTTAATTATAATGTGTGTGGAACAGGGTTACAGATAAGAAGAGTATTGGGGGTATTTACACAATTAAAATTGTGGAAAAAGCAATTGTTTTTCAAAAAATGAGTAACTCAAAGCAAATAAATACAGCAAAAAGCAAAAAAAAATAGAATACCTAATGAGAATATGAATAATACGCAATTACGAAAATTGCCGATACCCAATTAAAATGAAAAATGCCAAATTCTGTAACACAATAAGGGAGTAAATACCTAATTGCATAAAAACCTTATTTGTAACCCTGGTAGAAGGTACTTTTAGTCTTACTTGAGCCTTATAGTATTGTTTAAAAAAGAATACTGAATTTCGTCTGTTCAATTGGTTCAAAGATCGCAAAATAACTAATGTTAACAAGTTGAACTTTAGACAGTTTACTATGAAACTGCAAGAATTCGATGTCTGCTGCAGTTGTCCGTCTGTCTTTGTAAACAAACATCTGTCAATGTTTTCCACTCTTGTCTATATGGGGCACGTTTTCAAGACTGAGGTGTGGGTGGATATGGTCAATTCAAACTCCTCTCTATTGAACTCTCTTCCAACAAAGATCGAGATCTAATGTTTGAGGGAAATAACCCTCCCGCAGAAAGACATGATAGACTCAAAACTGGACCAAATCAAGTGACCGTTAACGCAGCTAAGGTTTACATACATCATCTTACAACAGTGGTTAAGAGATGACCAACCTTTTTTGACAGGTCACAAAAGGTTGAGTTAATTTTAATACAAAACATAAGGTTATATTATTGTACTTTTATTGGACAAAACGTCAAAATATTTGTGAGTAGTCTGTTTCCCCAAGATTACATACATCATCTTACAACGGTGGTTAAGAGATGATATTCTCGAATCTGTCAATCTCAAAAGCCAAGTTGATCTCATCCTACCTGGTTTCTCCAAGGCTTTTGACATGGTCAACCATGAAAAGCTCTCTAAGCTACACTTTTATGGTATACGAGGCCAAGGCTTTTGACATGGTCAACCATGAAAAGCTCTCTAAGCTACACTTTTATGGTATACGAGGCCACACACTACAATATAGCTTTTTAGACAACATATCTCAATCGGTTGTAGTAAATGGATACCCCTCATCTTCTATCCCTGTCTCCTCTGGCGTTCCCCAAGGATCTGTCCATGACCCTCTTCTCTTTCTCATCTATATAAATGATCTTTCAGAATCTGTCCAGTCCTCCAAAGTCCGACCCTTTGCTGACGACACAGCTGTCTACTTGACACTTTCCATTGCCTCTCATCCCAGCCTTCTACAACATGACCTCACACAGCTCGAACTATGGGAGTCAAAATGGGATATGTATTTCAGCCTTCTTAATGCCAAGTACTTCACATCACCAAACACCATTTCCCACAAAGTACACCATCCACAACACCACTATGTCGAAACTGCCAAATATCTGGGTGTAACAATTTCAAATAATCTTTCATGGCACTCACATATAAACAACATCACTACAAAAGCAAATCAAACTCTCGGCTAAACGCATGTTGGACGAAAAGGTAATATGGACGTACCTCCTCTGTCACTGACATGCTAACCTCATTAAAGTGGAGACGGCTGGACCGCAGATGAATAGATCAGCGCCTGGTTATGTTCCATAAGATCCTGAATGGCCAGGTTGCCATTCCCCTTCAAAACAATGTGACCCATCCCCCAAGACTCTCACGCTCCTCTCACTCCCAGGCATTTCAATTAATTCAAAACAAAACCAATTTCCACAAATTCTCCTTCTTTGATTAATATCATCCAAAGAATACCCCAATAGCTTATGAATTGTACGGACTCCATTCAAATAATTACGCATACTAGAAACTGACTTACAAAATCTACTAAAAAACTGTGCATACAACTGCATCGCGTTAGTAGAACAAGACAAAAAACATAAATCAAAATATATTCAAAACGGAAGAAAATATTCCCATTGAATCTTAAAATTTTTCCGAGATCCTTCAGATAAGGCTAAGAAATGCGAAGACCTCAAATCAGATTTAATGGACCTCAACTGCACATCTGAAAGAAAGAATATGAATCACCAATTATTTACAAAAACAAAATCCTGATCTCGGACTTCATCTTCAAGCAAATGCCAATTTTTAGTCAAATAAAAAAACTCAGATCTAGATTTAGGATCTGTTTACCATCTAGATAAGCAATCTGAGACACGATTCTTAATACTTGTCAAATGTACAGCATTGATCTCTCACTGGTTAAGACTTGTCAAATAACAAACTATTCGCAATTCTTCTTGAAGAAAAACACATTTTGATCTACCTGAATTCAATATCTGACACGCCGCTTGATTGTCACAAAACAACTTAATCCTCTTACCCTTATACTCAAAAGACCATAATTTCAAGGCTATGGTCATACTCAGCAATTCAAGAATTGCAATTGAGAAACCTTTTCTGGAAAACAAAATCTGGAAACATTACAGGAAAGAATCTGCCCTGAAAGAAATCACCACATTCTGACAAACAAGCATCCGTGGAAAAACAGCATCTGGAGAAGACCAATCGTCATATAACATAATGGAAACCCCATTAAACTGATACAGAAATTTGTTCCACCACTCAACGTCTTTTTTTTTACTTCCAATGGAAGTTCAACACACACATGAGAAGCATAACCGTACAATTCCTTCAACCAATTAAACAACCTGCTGATCAAAACTCGTCCTGATCCAACACCCGCAGCCACAAAATTTAATTTACCTATAATAGATTGAACTTCTTTCAACGTGGCCTCAGACGTGGAAAGCCAAAATCGAACTAAATTCTTTATTTCCTCCAAACGCTCTGGAACAACCTCCATAGTCATTGTTATTGCATTGAACAGAACACCCAAAAAAGTCATACTCTCAGAAGGTGGACAAGCTGTATCAACAGATTCTTTTAATCCACACTTCTTCAACACCATTCCTAGACAGTTGTAAAAAAACGCAGCCATCTCCTTTCGTTCAGCACCTGCTAAATCATCTAAGTAATTCAGAATATAAACACCAATCCTAAACATAATATAAGCAATGGCACTAGTAACTCTTTGACAAATAGCAGCTGCAGATCTTAAACCCATCCTTAAAAGTGTGTCACAAAATTATGTTTCTTCCAGCAAAAGGCAGCTAAATTGTAATTACTGGGACACATACTTATATATCTATACGCTTTCCTAAGATCCTTCTTAAACAAAAGACAACCTTGTCCTTTTGATTTGATCAATTGTATAAAATAATCAATCTTAGGAAAAACTAGATCTACATTTACACCTAAACAAACATCCTTGTCAACAAAATCATTAACAGCCAAACCTTTAGGCATACTTAAATCTAAATAACTCAACGTTCAGTGGTATCTTTCTTAGGCACTGCATTCAAAGGAGAAACTTTTAACTGAGAATGAAACGGGATTTCTTTTAAAAGGACCCAAAATAAAAGAACCTGAAGCCCCCTTCTCCAAATATATATTTATATCTTCCACACAGTCGTCTGCTCCCTTATGATTTCTATATGTCCATGTCTCTATTTCTTTAAACTGATCCTCTTTACCAGAATAAATAATTGGAAAACCAAATTTCAAAAGATCACACACTAATAAATCCCTGTAATCTGGACCCAACATTCTCTTCATAATTTCTATATCTATAAATTTATTAACAGCTATTATACACCCTTCAAAGTTATATAGACCTGACTGAGATATTTTTTGTGAATCAAAACCTTGTCAATGATATCATCATTTCTATTACATTTTGTAACCTAACTAACTTTACACTTTACAGAATGTTTACAAATACACATGTCAATATTCAGATGCTCATTCATAAGTGGGCTAACCCTATCAAGAAATTCAGGATAAAAAGGATTTATTACAGACTATTGCTGACCAATATGCTCATTCAAAATACAAAAACGATCTTGCAGTCAATCCTTCGCTTGAGGACAGGAAATTGAGCACTCCGGATGATCAATCTTCAATTTATCCTTCATCCAACATGAAGCACAGATGTGATGAGCTAATCTCATTACTCCTTTAACAACCATAGTATGAGGAGATTTACTAAAACATTTATTCCTTTGGAACTGACTTCAGAACCAAACCTTGTCTGAATCCAACTTATCAGACTTGACTTTGTTTTTTGGCAATGAAACCTTGTCAGCTCTATGACCAGAAAGAACAGCGGTTTTAACATAGCTAAATGAGTCCCCCCATTTCAATAAATCTAATTCATGTTCCCTTAACACAGCTGCATATAAGGCCTTCACAACTGTATAAATTATAAGTTCAACTACATTATCCTTTTCAACAGGTCAATTTCAGCCTTTCTTTCAGAGCTCCTGATAGAAGATGGAGATATTATATCAAGCTCTTCTGCAACAAATAAATTAATATCTAACTTGTCAAAAGAAATCGAACCATTGACACATTCAAAACGAAGATGAGACTGAGGATATATATGCCGATTCTTAACTCGATCACTGGCTTTTGAAACAATGCCAGATTTATTTATTTTTTTACTTTGATTTCTTGCCTTTCTTCCTTTTAACATCTGAATCAGAATCCATGTCAGAATCAGAATTTGATACAGAACTCGAAGAATAACTCGAAACTGTCCTATATTTAACAGGCTTCCCTTTCTTCTTTCGATTTCCAGATCTAATAAAAACGACTTCCATCAGAACTATCATCAGTTGAACAAGCTTTCTTCTTCAACCGCCTAGATTTTGAAGAAACATCAAAAGAAGAATAAGAATCACCATCGGAACTCGATGAATCTAACAAATTAAAGCCCATTTTACTAATTGTTGCCTTAACCTTCTTTCTCAATTTAACGTCTTTCCTCAAATCACCTAAAGTCAACTTATCACTTTTTACCTTAGCAGCAGCCGCCCCTTTCACTTGGAGTCCGGTTCACATTCGTGCAGAAACAAACTACTCTCACCTCGAAGCTGGGGCACCACCTCTTTCTTTTCCTGTATCTTACGCCTCAACGCGTCTGCCTCTATCAAATCAGCCCCCACGCTCCAAAGCCTCAAACTCTTCACGCATTCTCTGTAATCCATCCGATATACCGATGCCGTCTCCAATCTCTCAGAGCTATCCTCTCCTACTTTCAGTCCGAAAGGGTCCAAAACGTCATATACTATTCCCTCATGCATAGTTTTATAGTATTTTCTGCTGGCTCTAACCGGCAACTTCTTATCTTCCCCTTTCTCAACGTCCGACATGACACCAAATCAAATATTCACAGAACATGAAAATATGTAGTCAATCAAGAAAAACTCATTTCCGAAGAAAAGACATCCCTTCGATATTCTTGAACTGCTTCTAATAACGTTTGTATTCAAATCCATAAAATAAATTCAACAAAGTTGAATATATATATATCTGTATGTGAATAATCAACAATTCTTCAAAAGAATTTTTTTCAACGTGTAACTTCGTCGTCAATTACAGAATGACGAGAAAAAGAATCCATGCCATGAATATTCAGCGCCAAAACTCAACAGCTAACGAGAATAAAGCAATGATATGACATGTGAACATTCGGTAACATAACAACCGGCGAGAACCAATCAGAATGAGAGTTACAAAAGAACTCGTTCAGGCCAAATAATTAAGTTTTTTTTAGATCAAAATTGCGTACATTATGTTTTGGATGTGCTACGTTGGCTGAAGAAAAGAAAGGATTGTTAGGATATATAGACACTACATGGCCACCAATCTTAACTAACTCCCTCCTAGACTATATTTAGAACCAACCTCTTTGAATTAATCTACCGAAAAGGAGAAATTTACAATTGTGTAGTTTTGAGACCATTGTGATAAACAGGGCTTTTGCTCCTATGGAGCAAATGCTCTATTAATCACAGTGGTTTCAAACATGATTTTTACAGATGCGCAAAAAGGCGTCAGTAGGAGAGAATTGGTTTAATGACTTTTGTCACCCCGCTGTATAGTTAGTTCCAAAAGTTGAAGGAGGGGAAGTTCTGTCAACTGCATTTCTGATCCTCGATGTAAACTTGTCTGGCTACACTACAGTAGTCGTTTTATAACGGTATGCAGATTGAATTATACAGATCTTATTCTACAAGGTCATGGAATCTTGTCCTCAAATAACATAATTAATATAAATGACGTCACACAACTCCATTTTTAGCTCACCAGAGCACAAAGTGCTCAGGGTGAGCTTTTGTGATCGCCTTTTGTCCGTCGGCGTGCGTCGTCCGTCGTTCGTCGTTCGTCGTCCGTCGTCAACAATTTGAACCTTTAAAAATCTTCTCCTCTGAATCTACAGGGATCTCAACTTTCATCTTTGGCACATAGCATCATATTCAGGTCCTCTACAAAAGTTATATAAATTATGCCCCTGGGGTCAAAATTGACCCGCCCCAGGGGTGCCTTGTTTTCAATAGAAACATATAGTAAAACTTTGAAAATCTTCTTCTCTGAAACCAGAAGGTTCTCAGCTTTCATAATTGGCACATAGCATCATGTTCAGGTGCTCTGCAAAAGTTATATAAATTATGGCCCTGGGGTCAAAATTGGCCCCGCCCCAGGGGTGGGCAGTTTTCAATAGAAACAAATAGTGAAATCTTTGAAAATCTTCTTCTCTGAAACTGGAAGGCTCTCAGCTTTCATATATGGCACATAGCATCATGTTCAGGTCCTCTACAAAAGTTATATAAATTATGGCCCCAGGGTCAAAATTGGCCCCGCCCCAGGGTTGGACAGTTTTCAATAGAAACAAATACTGAAATCTTTGAAAATCTTCTCCTCTGAAACTGGAAGGTTCTTAGCTTTCATATTTGGCACATAGCATCATGTTCAGGTCCTCTACATAAGTTATATTATTTATGGCCCCGGGGTCAAAATTGGCCCGGCCCCAGGGGTGGGCAGTTTTCAATAGAAACATTTAGTGAAATCTTTGAAAATCTTCTTCTCTGAAACTGGAAGGCTCTCAGCTTTCATATTTGGCACATAGCACCATGTTCAGGTCCTCTGCAAAAGTTATATAAATTATGGCCCCAGGGTCAAAATTGGCCCCGCCCCAGGGGTGGGCAGTTTTCAATAGAAACAAATAGTGAAATCTTTGAAAATATTCTCGTCTGAAACTGGAAGGTTCTCAGCTTTCATATTTGGCACATAGCATCATGTTCAGGTCATCTACAAAAGTTATATGAATTATGGCCCCGGGGTCAAAATTGGCCCCGCCCCAGGGGTGGGCAGTTTTCAATAGAAACAAATACTGAAATCTTTGAAAATCTTCTTCTCTGAACTGGAAGGCTCTTAGCTTTCATATTTGGCACATAGCATCATGTTCAGGTCCTCTACAAAAGTTATATAATGTATGGCCCCGGGGTCAAAATCGGCCCGCCCCAGGGGTGGGCAGTTTTCAATAGAAACAAATAGTGAAATCTTTGAAAATCTTCTTCTCTGAAACCGGAAGGCTCTCAGCTTTCATATTTGGCACATAGCATCATGTTCAGGTCGTCTACTAAAGTTATATTAATTATGGTCTCTGGTCAAAATTGTCCCCGCCCCAGGGGTGGACAGTTTTCAATAGAAACAAATAGTAAAATCTTTGAAAATCTTCTTCTCTGAAACTGGAAGGTTAGTCTCAGCTTTCATATATGGCACATAGCATCATGTTCAGGTCCCCTACAAGTTTTTCGCAGGGCAGGCTAGTTTTCCATAGAAACATATAGTGAAAACTTTGAAAATCTTCTCCCCTGGTTGTCTGGTGAGCGCTTCAGGGCCATTCTGGCCCTCTTGTTATACGCCCGTTTGAAAAAACGGGACGTATTATGGAATAGCGCTGTCTGGTTGTCTGTCCGTCTGTAACATCTCTAACTCAAGTTCTGACCAGACACCATTTTGTCTGACCACTAATCTGACAGTTTTCATCGCTCTCGAAACAATTTTGCTTTTAAACGCAGTTGAGATCGTTATCTGAACATATTTGTACAAAGGTATGAGTAGTTGATAGTAACAAAATTGATTTCTTCCATTGTTTAATTCCGCAGATATGCGACTCTCAGTTTGAGTTATGACAACAGGTTGCATATTGCAATGTTCGGGTATAAAGAATGATAAACTAAATAAACAAATTTGAATGCTGTGATTTGAATTACACTCTGAAAAGACAAGCTAATCAACATCATTAAACTCATCTAAATTATATTAATAATGTAAAATTTCTTACACTTATATTTATTAAGTAGCCTAGGCTAGGTCTAAAGGGTATAGATCTGATAGTTGTTACGCCGAGTGCAGTTTGGTCGATCATACAACTTGGTCTCTTCTTTAAATCTCCAAACAGTTTTGCTTCCAATCATTTTCAGTGATATAATCAAATTCCCAAAGAGATCTTGGTGAGTTATCAGGGTTCGATGTCTCACCTGAATGGTTTTGTCTTGAACATTTAGACGCCTGCTTATCGCTGCCAAATTCAGTCGTCTGCTAACTTTGTCGTCTGCTACACATTTTCATTTTTTTTTTATTTTCTTCATTTTTGCTTCAAAAGCATGGTAACCGCAACAAACAGTTTGGATCCTGATGAGACGCCGAATTACTCGGCGTCTCATCTGGATCCAAACTATTTGCATAGGTAATCACAGATCCGGCATTGGCAGCGAAAGGGTTTACACTTTCACCTCCTAGAAACGCTTTTTAGAGTACAGTTGAACTTTGATATCTCGAACTTCAAGGGACTGGGTAAATTTGTTTGAGTAAACAGAAGTTCGAACTATTCGCATTCTAATCCAAACTTTTCTCGAGTTCATATCTTAATACAGGTCTAAAGTAATTACTTTAGACCTGTATTATGCTGTCACATGCGTTTCTAGATATCTGTGGTGATACATTTAACAGCAATTCTGTATTGTAAGTATCAAAAGGACCGAACGTTAAGTTCGAGTTATCCCATAGTTCGAATTATTCGAGTTTGAGATATCGAAGTTCAACTGTTCATGTATTAATAAACAAAATAAACCAATATAAGCGGCCTTCTGTAGGAGCCGTCTGATCGCATTCAGCTGTATGGGCATATTGGATTGTATATAGCTGGGTCTATAGGTTCTGCCAAGCCCTAAACACCTGTCTTGTAAATCTTGATAAATCTTGATATTCCTGATGTCATGAAGTGAAGTGCTGAAATACATTCAATTGCAAAACAGACATGCATTGGTATCGTCAGAAAATACCTTATAGATCTACATCAATTCTTAAATTGGATTTGTTCACCATCTTTAATAAATCAACCGGTATATGAGTAACATTGAGGATACCGAGTCACCCGGCGCGTGATCAAAACTACAACTCTATGAGTGACAATGGGGTCACTGAGTCACCCGGCGCGTGATCAAAACTACAACTGTATGAGTGGCAATGGGGTCACTGAGTCACCCGGCGCGTGATCAAAACTACAACTCTATGAATGGCAATGGGGTCACTGAGTCACCCGGCGCGTGATCAAAACTACAACTCTATGAATGACAATGAGGTCGCCGAGTCACCCGGCGCGTGATCAAAACTACAACTGTATGTATGGCAATGAGGTCACTGAGTCACCCGGCGCGTGATCAAAACTACAATTATACGAATGGCAATGAGGTCACTGAGTCACCCGGTGCGTGATCAAAACTACAATTATATGAATGGCAATTAGGTCTCTGAGTCTTCCGGCGCGTAGCCAAAAGTACAGTTGTGTGAGTGGCAATACCGAGTCATCCGGCGTTTGACCCAAACTACCGGTATCCGAGTTGCAGTGAGGAAAGCAAGTCACCCGACATTTGATCCTAACTACCGGTATATAAGTGGAAATTGGGGTACCCAGTCACTAAGCGTTCAAGATCCAAACTATTTGCAAATGTTATGATCTCTTTACCCGTTATATTCGCCGGGAAAGGGGCAAGGCAATTTGTGCATTTTATTTTCTCATGTTATTCTAATTCATTATCCCACTAACCTCGACCTTAATCGAAATTTCAAACATTCTGAATCCAGTTCAGATGCCGAGTAATTCCGCGTCTCCTCAATATCCAAGTTGTTTGACCCTCGGGCAATATTTTCCCATAAACTTGATCGCATCGCAAATTTGCACTCCGATCCAACTTTATCAGACTTTTTACACGGAGGTGTAACATTTAAGAATTCAAAGGTGAACTTACATGATCATCCTAAAACAGGTTTAATGATTTTTGAATGTATAGATCTATTAATTTCGATTGTTTGATTCTTTGTGAACACGATGTTAAATATGCAACCACACTGTCCCATGGCAGTAGCAATACAAAATGCTCCCCAACTGCAGACAAATTTTAAGTATGAAAAATAACAAAGGGCTAAAACTCCTAATTTTTGCAAATGATAGTGATGATTCTTGTACACTGCACTTCTCATAATCAAGATCAATCTACCTTTGGAGTTATATATTGATATGTATTATAGTTTGTTTGTTATGTTCCGGACATATTCTATGTATGAAATTTAACAAAGGGCAATAACTCCTTAACTATGCAAAAGAGAGTGATGATTCCTGTACACTGCACTTCTCCTTATCGAGATCTATCTACCTGTGAAGTTTCATGTTGACACCTATTATAGTTTTGTGTTATGCTAAATAAAATTTAAGTATGAAAAATAACAAAGGGCAACTACTTCTATATTATGTAAAAGAGAGTGGTGGTTCTCACTCCCTATCGACTGTGTTACAATGAGGGGTGCGCCTGCGAGAAGACATGTTACGGCACCGGCTCGATACTGTTACGGCGCCTGCCTATTTTTTGGCAACTATGCGAGAGAGAAGATTCATTTAACGTTCCGTAAGCTGTTTATTTTCGTAAGTTTTGGTTCCTTTATTCAGTACTTAGGCAAAAGCGTATATGGTGTCGAATTATAATCATACGTACGCAGGAAATCGAGTTTTAAAAAAGCAATTAGTGAGCGAAAAAAAAAGGTTTTAAAAGTAATAACTTGTTCAAAACATGAAGATTTTGCTCTGTTTTGCATTTCGTTTCACTAAAGGTGAAAAATCTTTAAACGATATGTACCGGTAATGCCTTATTTAGCATATAGCACCCGCATGTACACGTAATTTGCAGGTTTTAAACTGCTTTTGACGAGTTTATCCATACTATCACATCTGTGTACATGTTACGGCTTCTTCCCAATCAACTGACGCATGTTACGGTCTCTTATCTACAGCGTTACAGACTCTGCCAGAATGCCTTACGGCATTACATTTTGACTTTATTCTAACGTAAGCGACGTGTTTGGTATGCAGTAAAAACAGACCTCTAAACTACACGTTAAATGTAGTATAAATATCGTTCTTGGAGACAGGTGGCAGCTTAATGTAGAGTGAAAGTCATACAGAAAGCTCTAGGAGCTTTCTGCATGACATTCACCCTGCATGAAGCAGTCATCTGACTAAAAGTATCTAAAAATCTTTTGTACCAAAATTCCGGTTTAGAGGGGGTTCACTGTACATCTACAGATAATACTCGAGAGATAGATTCTTAAATTATGTCATTACTCAGTGAGACAATGGGGTCTACCGTGCTACCCCCCCCCCCCACCCCTCCGACTACCGGGGGTGCACGGTAGACCCAACTGGCTCCCTGTGTACATATCTCTGGATCTATGCAAGACGTCGATTACAAGGTAATTACAATTACTAACTGATGTTTTTACTGCCGGTGTTTTTCTTAATCAAATTGTAGGGGACATAACTATGAAAAAACAATCGAACCAGATCATCCTGGCGACATGCACAACTACATGTACACTCATGCTGTAACATTTTATTTAAGTCTGCCCAGCCGTTTTGGAGAAGAAGCGCAGACACATTTTGCGACAGTCAGACGGGGAAGATAATTATACCATAAGCAAATAGAGCAGATCCTGATCAGACGTCTTCTACAGAAGTCTTCAGATCTGGGTCTGGCGTTTATATCCTTTATATCAGGAAAAAGATTAGCTGACGAAAATATCAATTTTGCTTATTGTTAAGAAATTATATTTTATTATAGAACCATGTTGTAACTGTTAATAACCTTTTACCGGATGAATATTCACGTTTGACTTATTTTAGTTATTGTATTAAAAATACAGATATTTGCTATTGTAAACAAATACGTTTCTATAACATTTCAGCCTCTGATCTGGATCCACTATGTACACAGACATTTATCAGAAAAAGAGCTAACATGTAATATTGATGTTTTGGAATGGGATAGCCAATCGTTGTTTAACCCTTTCCGTCATATAAACATCTTTTCACGCATTTGCAAACAGAGTAGACCCAGCCCTGGGTCTGCTCTCTTCGCTATTAGAATTTGATAAATATATTTCTTTAGTTTCTAAAATGGCTACAAGGCTACGCCTTCAATATTTCAATATAACTATTTTGTCCATGAATATTCAGTAGGTATTGAAAATTAGACTGAATATAAAACCGGGAACGGTTTAATTACATGTAATATAATCTATTCAGTTTGAAAGGTTTGCTAGGAGATTTTAAATGACAAACAATTCAGATCCTGGTCAGAGAGCTCCTAGAGGAACCTTCTCATCTGCTTCTGCACTGTTAGGGGATTTTGAAGAACGAACAATACAGGCCCTGTTCAGAGAGACCCTAGAGGAGCTTTCTCATCTGGGTACGCAATGCCAGGGGATTCTGAATGACTAGCAAAACAGACCTTGGTCAGTGAACTCCTGATTGAACCTTCTCATCTGGGTCTGCATTGCTAGTGGATTTTGAATGACAAACATTGCATACCCTGATCAGAGGGCGCCTCGAGGACCACTCTGATTTGTCTATACACTGAGTTCATCAAATGTTTAGTCAGATTTAATTTCTACAATAGCTGTTAAAATCTGGCATATCAAGTGTTGGTATTAAGAATGGGATACGTGTTCCATAATTGCGTTTAATACAACTTTCAGTTGTATATTTAACCACACTCAATATCTACGACATAAACTATAGTGTAGTTTGAGTCTTCTATCAGGCCTAAAACATCGATTCCATACTCTCAAAAACAATTATTGTTTTCGATTAAAAACCGTAACTGTAAGTTTGGATGTAGAACATGAACCACAACACCCTCTGGCACATACCTTAACAATGCAGTTTTGAAAAATGCATCCGATTTACCTTCAAAAGAGAGAAATTGTTTTGAATTTTGTCTATAATTAGTTTTGGATTATACTTGTACATAACATTGGTGTTTGAAACTGATATTCAAAAGACTATGCCATTTATTTTGCAATAGTCCTAACGGTTCACATTATCCTCTATAAAAACGATGAAATCAGAAGAAAATCAAACGAAAAGCTCCTCCGATAAATCAAATGCCAGTTTTAAGACTAACACGTATTTAAAACTTGAAACAAATCTTACTTATTATCTGATAATGTGTTTTTATTGCTCCATCTCACCCGTGGTGCTGAAGATATGGGCAGGCGCCTTAACACATTGGGCAGACGCCTTAACTTTCTCTTTACTAAACCATAACATGTCTTCTCGAAGGCTCATCCCTCATTGTAACACAGTCGATAGGGAGTGGTTCTCGTGCACTGCACTTCTCCTCATCGCTTCCGATCTACCTATGAAGTTTTATGTTGATATCTATTACAGTTTTTTGGTGTTATGCTCCGGACAAAGATCGGACGGACAACCGGACGCGCTAACAATCCCTGTTTATGTGACTAGATACTTACTTGAGAACAAAATATCTTTTGTTCTCATCGGTCAAGTCAAGTCAAGTCAAGTCAATTTATTTACATGGTCGGATCAACATAACAAATAACATAAGCTCTAATGAGCTTTTTACACCGACTTAAGTTAAACATCACATACATACAAACATAGATATATAAGAAAAGAAATAACAATAACAAAAAGCTATGCATTTCAGTAACAGTTATAAGGAGTTGTTATATAGTGATTGTTTAAAAAATAAAATAAAACAAATAAATATGCAGAGTTTGGTTATAAACCTGCACGTTATTTAAAACAAGGATTACATGTACTACGTATTATAAATTGGAGAAAAATACGATACAAAAAGGCATTTAGAAGCAAACATATTTCAAACACAAAATAAAAGCGTTTTATCACAATTCAGGCATAATTTAGTTATGCATCACATTCACACATAATTACGGTCAATGGGAGGCAACTCATGTAAAACCAATGCAGCAAGAAACATGAATTACTTCCCTTGGCTAATCTATAATAATTAGAATGATGAAAATTTAAGAATAACTCATTTGTAAGAGCTATAGAGATAATTTTATACTAGACTAAGAATGCATTAAAAGCATAAATTATTCAGTTGTAGTTTAAAACACATTACACGCACATAGTCAAAACAAAATTATACTTGTAGCAAAAATCAGCACATGCAAAATATAAAACATAATGGGTAATGAAGCAGACAAACATAGAAATTAGGGAGAAAGGGTACAAAAAGCAAACTATAAGCTGACATGAAAAATGAAAAAGTTTTCCACATGCTGCCTCAAAAAGACTTTAGCATATTCAGACCTTAACACGTCCCTCATATAAACTTATTACAATCAAAGCATATAGAGTAGACTCGGATCAGATGGTTCCTATTGGGGTCGTCTGATCAGGGTCTACTCTGTCTGCTAGTAGAATTTAAAAGATCTGCCTCTGTACTTTCTGAATAGGTTAAAAGTTCTACCGTCTGTTTTCTTTTTAACTATTTCGCCAGGATTATGTGGTAGGTATTGAGGATTGAAAATAGTACATAGAACAGAGAAAGCTTTATGTGACCACACACAATGAGCAAGAGCATCCCCCACCCTGCCAGTCATGTATGAGGGCACGAAAGTGACGAAAGGAAGAGGCATTCCGAAATTCAGCCGGAAGCTCATTCCGTAGTTTGGCAGCAGCATATCGAAAATATTTCTTGCCACATCTTTCTGTTTTTGGGCTGGGGTGCTTCAGTGGTATTTTTTGTCTAAAATGGTAAGTAACATGTTTATAATTCACAGGATCATGTATGTATTCTGGAGACATTTTGTTTAAAATTATATATGGTTCTAGGGCGACTGCCCTTAACTTCCTAACTTTTAAAGAAATAATTCCAGAGTTATTAAGTAACTGTTCATAGCTGCTATTATAGTCCTCATATATAAATCTCAATGCTCTTTCTTGAATTTTTCAATTTTCCTGGTCAATGCTCTTTCTTGAATTTTTCAATTTTCCTGGTGTTAGTTTCAATAGTAAAATGCCAACTCAAAGGGAAGTAATTAAAATTTGATATCACAAAATAATAGTATATAGTTAACCAACCCAGTCTATTGATATGTTTGCCTATCCTTTTTAAAACATTAAGTTGTATTGAGGCCTTCCTGCATAGACAAGATACATGTGAGTTAAAATGTAACATAAAGTCCAGGTTTAATCCAAGAAGTTTCACTTCATCCTCACATGATATTTCTATATTCCTAAATTCAAAATAAATGTTCTGCTGATGTGTTTTCCCCAAGAGCTATTGCTTGAAACTTCTCTGGGTTTGCCTTCATTTGATTTTTGAGAACCAATCTATAAGTGTAGGGCTATCATTCTCCAATGTATTAAACAGGGGCTTGAATAAGAAAGAGTATTGGTTTTATGTGGCTTTTTAGCTCACCAGAGCACAAAGTGCTCAGGGTGAGCTTTTGTGATCACCCGTTGTCCGTCGTCCGTCGTCGTGCGTCGTCCGTCGTTCGTCGTTCGTCGTCCGTCGTCAACAATTTGAACCTTTAAAAATCTTCTCCTCTGAATCTACAGGGATCTCAACTTTCATCTTTGGCACATAGCATCATATCCAGGTCCTCTACAAAAGTTATATAAATTATGCCCCTGGGGTCAAAATTGGCCCCGCCCCAGGGGTGCCTTGTTTTCAATAGAAACATATAGTAAAACTTCGAAAATCTTCTCCTCTGAAACCAGAAGGTTCTCACCTTTCATATTTGGCACATAGCATCATGTTCAGGTCCTCTACAAAAGTTATATAAATTATGGCCCTAGGGTCAAAATTGGCCCTGCCCCAGGGTTGGGCAATTTTCAATAGAATCATTTAGTGCAAACTTTGAAAATCTTCTTCTCTGAAACTGGAAGGCTCTCAGCTTTCATATTTGGCACATAGCATCATGTTCAGTTCCTCTACAAAAGTTATATAAATTATTGCCCCAGGGTCAAAATTAACCCCGCCCCAGGGGTGGGCAGTTTTCAATAGAAACAAATAGTGAAATCTTTGAAAATCGTCTCTCCTGAAACTGGAAGGCTCTCAGCTTTCATATTTGGCACAGAGCATCATGTTCAGGTCCTCTACAAAAGTTATATAAATTATGGCCCCAGGGTCAAAATTGGCCCCGCCCCAGGGGTGGGCAGGTTTCAAAAGAAACAAATAGTGAAATCTTTGAAAATCGTCTCCTCTGAAACTGGAAGGTTCTCAGCTTTCATATTTGGCACAGAGCATCATGTTCATGTCCTCTACAAAAGTTATATTATTTATGGCTCCGGGGTCAAAATTGGCCCCGCCCCAGGGGTGGGCAGTTTTCAATAGAAACAAATAGTGATATCTTTTGAAAATCTTCTCCTCTGAAACTGGATGGCTCTCAGCTTGCATATTTGGCACAGAGCATCATGTTCAGGTCCTAAACAATGGTTATATAAATTATGGCCCCGGGGTCAAAATTGGCCCCGCCCCAGGGGTGGGCAGTTTTCAATAGAAACAAATAGTGAAATCTTTGAAAATCTTCTTCTCTGAAACTGGAAGGCTCTCAGCTCTCATATTTGGCACAGAGTATCATGTTCAGGTCCTCTACAAAAGTTATATAAATAATGGGCCCTGGGGTCAAAATTGGCCCCGCCCCAGGGGTGGGCAGTTTTCAATAGAAACAAATAGTGAAATCTTTGAAAATCTTCTTCTCTGGAACTGGAAGGCTCTCAGCTTTCATATTTGGCACATAGCATCATGTTCAGGTCCTCTACAAAAGTTATATAAATTATGGCCCCGCCCCAGGGGTGGGCAGGTTTCAAAAGAAACAAATAGTGAAATCTTTGAAAATCTTCTCCTCTGAAACTGGAAGGTTCTCAGCTTTCATATTTGGCACATAGCAACATGTTCAGGTTCTCTACAAAAGTTATATTATTTATGGCCCCGGGGTCAAAATTGGCCACGCCCCAGGGGTGGGCGGTTTTCAATAGAAACAAATAGTGAAATCTTTGAAAATCTTCTTCTCTGAAACTGGAAGGCTCTCAGCTTTCATATTTGGCACAGAGCATCATGTTCAGGTCCTATTCAAAAGGTATATAAATTATGGCCCCGGGGTCAAAATTGGCCCCACCCCAGGGGTAGGCAGTTTTCAATAGAAACAAATAGTGAAATCTTTGAAAATCTTCTTCTCTGGAACTGGAAGGCTCTCAGCTTTCATATTTGGCACAGAGCATCATGTTCAGGTCCTCTACAAAAGTTATATAAATTATGGCCCCGCCCCAGGGGTGGGCAGGTTTCAAAAGAAACAAATAGTGAAATCTTTGAAAATCTTCTCCTCTGAAACTGGAAGGTTCTCAGCTTTCATATTTGGCACATAGCAACATGTTCAGGTCCTCTACAAAAGTTATATCATTTATGGCCCCGGGGTCAAAATTGGCCACGCCCCAGGGGTGGGCAGTTTTTAATAGAAACAAATAGTGAAATCTTTGAAAATCTTCTTCTCTGAAACTGGAAGGCTCTCAGCTTTCATATTTGGCACAGAGCATCATGTTTAGGTCCTATTCAAAAGGTATATAAATTATGGCCCCGGGGTCAAAATTGGCCCCACCCCAGGGGTAGGCAGTTTTCAATAGAAACTAATAGTGAAATCTTTGAAAATCTTCTTCTCTGAAATTGGAAGGCTCTCAGCTTTCATATTTGGCACAGAGCATCATGTTCAGGTCCTCTACAAAAGTTATATAAATTATGACCTTGGGGTCAAGATTGACCCTGCCACAGGGGTAGTAGACAGTTTTCAATAGAAACATATTGAGCAAACTTTGAAAATCTTCTTCTCTGACACTGGAAGGTTAATCTCAGCTTTCATATTTGGCTCATAGCATCATGTTCAGGTCCCCATCAAGTTTTTCTAAATTATTCCCCTGGGGTCAAAATTGGCCCGCCCCAGGGCCGGCTAGTTCTCTATAGAAACATATAGTGAACACTTTGAAAATTTTCTCCTCTGATTGTCTGGTGAGCGCTTCAGGGCCATTCTGGCCCTCTTGTTTCAGTTTGTGTGGCTATTTTGAACAAAAGAATAGCCATATACACTCAATCCGTTAGAACGGACAGACGGACGGACGGACAAAGCTGGGAATATAATAACCCCCCAACTCCAACACCGTTGTTGGCTCAGCATAACAATTCCGAAAATAAGCGGAAAGTTACGAATTTGCGCGCTCGTTCTTAATCATTACGTCATATCTGTTATAATCACTAGCAACGCTACATAGCAACCAGACACCATTTGTCTGACCACTGATCTGGCAGCAGCCTTCATCGCTCTCGATACAATTAATTATTGTGGCAGTTTTTGTTTTGCAATTAAACACTGTTAAGACCGTTGTCAGAACGTATATAAAGGTATGGCGTATTGAGAGCAATAAATATAACACATTTACATATTTATTTTCGCATGATATAGTGAATTTACAGGAACTTAAATGCACAATGGTAGATCTAACATACTGGGTATTGCAATGTTTGTATATACAAACTTTTTGAATCATTTCGAAAATTGAAATACAGCTAGCTTTTGGAAACAAATTATTCAAATAAAACTTATTCTTTATTCTAACTTGCCAGATGTGCCAGATGTGGATAGGTGTAAACTTATAATATATATGTCTACATCTACATGGTACGAAACTCTGCCATAATCAACAACTATATTTCGAATGTGTTGATTTGGTGGAAGAAAAGAAATGAATGACTGAATAGATAAAAACTAGTTAGTTCAAAGAGTGGAAGGAAGGAGAAGTTCTGTTTACCGCATTATTTCTAGTCTTCAATGTCAATATTTATGGCTAAGGTAGCGGTAAAAGGCGTCAGGGTCTCAACGAACATAGCTAATAAATATTCATGATGTAATTATTTCTGACCTGTATCTCACATTTATCAATTCAGATGCCTTGAAACTTGATATCGATCAGAAACCCGTTTTGCTTACGTTCGCAATCAAGACTCAACATGTCACTTGAGTCCCAGTCACAGAACATTTTGTTTGACAAAATGTTTCATCAAATATTTCATATGTTTAATCGGATCAACAGTTTTATAATAGTTCCATCATCACATTTTTCTTGTCTCTTTCTTTCCCGCCCATTTTCCTGCGTGTTATATTTTCCACAATATCATAACAAACGTCATTATTATCAGTATCCCTTTTCAAATCCTTTTAATAATCATTGTCGTCATTATCAGCACTGCCAAATCATTACGATTTCTGGTACGACTAGTCGTCTGATCCGGGTTTGCATTGTTTACAAAAACCAGTGTTTACAATAGTTTTGATATGCAGCATGCAGCAAACAGTATTACTACTTGTCAGATAATGATGAGTTTATTCTGGGTATTTCAGACAATCATGACGAAAACAGAAGTTATCACATTGTGCCTGGAACAGGTCAAACTGAAGAACATGAGAATCTGGGAGTACTTCGTGCAGATGTGTGAACTCATCGGCTCTCCACTCACTGCGCTCGTACAGCGAGAGCTTAGTGTACGAGAGTCTTGGAATACCTTGTGCTGATATATGTGTAGGCTCATCAGTTCACAGCGATCGAAGAGCAAAACTAGATGGTGAGTAACGATGCATTTGGTATGGTTTTATTGCATGAGAGTAATGGAGTACCTAGCTGGGACGATGGCAAGGAATGATGTTTTTAGTATGATTTTATTGTATGAGAGTGCTCAAGTACCTGGGGCTGATGGTTAGTTATGGTGTATTTGGTATGAATTTACTGTATGAGAGCTCTGGAATACCGGAGGCTGATGGTGAGTAGTGATGCATTTGGTATGAGTTGGTTGTATGAGAGCGCTTGAGTACCTGGGTCTGACAGTCAGTAGTGATGTATTTGGTATGATTTTACTGTATATAAGAGCGCTGGAGTACCTGGGGCGGATGGTGAGTAGTGATGTATTTGGTATGAGTTTATTGTATGAAAGCGCTGGAATCCCTTGGGCTGATGTAAAGTAGTGATGTATTTAATCTCATTAATGTATTACAGTGATGGAGTATCTGGCGCATATATATGGGATCACCCATTCTCCTTTCTCGTACAATAAAAACTGATGGGCATATCTAATTTCTGTTATTGTGTTGACGTTAAATGGCCTGTTAAAGATGGCAGCACCATTAAGCACAACTCACCCACTCATCCGTCTAGTGTATGTTAGCTAAATCATATTAATGCCCTACATTAAGCAGTCACATACTCTTTAAGACTCATATGTTAAATAAATGATTGGTCGACTTGCTTAACCCGTCCTCTCCTAGACTACTTTTAGACCCAAACTCTTTGAATAAATCTACAGTGAAACCCCGCTAATGCGACCACTTAATAAACAGCCACTGGTGTCGTTTAAAGCATGTGGTTGCTTAATGCAGCACAAAAGTTATGCAGAAAGCTCCTACAGGAGCTTTCTGCATAAATTTTGTACTGCATTAAGCAACCACCTGCCTCTGCCACCAAGAATTATGCCCCTTTTTGGTGGTCGCATTAGCGGGGTTTTACATGTACTTAAATGGAGCATTTACTAGAACATTTGTTTAGCATTGTATACTTTTGAAACAAATGGGACAAAAAGAGTATTTGCTCCATAGGACCATTTATCACGATGGTTTCCAAATATGAATTTTTCAGAGGGTCAAACGGCGTCAATAGGAGGGAATGGGTTAAGACGGGTTCTTCTATACCCAGGTCATCTCAGTACTTAACCATTATCAGCTTGACCTGTGTTATACTACTTTGATCTAAAGTAGATCTATGCTAATCAGCACCTGATCAAAATCAGATTCACAATGTTTAGTCCATTCATAATAAAGTCATTATAGTCACTGACCATTTCAGTAGACAGACAAAGGACTAGACAGGCGACAAAGCTTTCTGCCTGATATTGGCTTCTATGCAGAAAATGTTCGGCGATGAATTTAAATATATATGTATATTTCTTCGTTTGTAGATGTACATAAAACAAAACCAGACTCGCAAAGGTTACTTCACTAGACCTCTGGGTGACGAAGGACATGAATACATGGATATCATGCTTTCCGATCTGGCGTTATGTTCGCTCTACTAGCCAATGCCAAAGTAAATTGCAGACTGAGACAGTTCGTTCTGAGGTGTCAGAAACAGTTCGATGAGATGCAGTCGCATGGACATCACGTGCCTGAATGTTTGACGTCATGGGGAAGTGTGCATCACCTGAGAAGCCATTCTCTGAACATTTGGGTCAAAAATATATTGTAATTTCAAGATGTGCGTGAAGTTAGCTGCCAGTTGCCAATTGAATCGTGAACCAAGGCTGACGATTCAAATATAAGATACTCGCGAATCGTCAACTGGCAACTGGCAGCCAATTTCACTACACGGCTGCCAATTCAATATGATACTCGCGAATCGTCAACTGGCAACTGGCAATCAGCTGCCAATTCAAATGAAATTTTATGAATTGTGATCGCTAGTGAACCGTCAACTGCCAACTGGCAGCCAGCTGCCAATTCAAATGTAACTTCCGAAATTGTGTTTACTGGCGAACCGTCAACTGGCAACTGGCAGCCAGCTGCCAATTCGACTTTTATTATACCTAGATACCTGTTTATGTGAATTGTCAACTGGCAACTGGCAGCCAGCTGACAATTCGCTCTTAACATATTAACACAGAGTTGATCACGAATAGTCAACTGGCAACTGGCAGCCAGCTGCCAATTCAAATATAGCATAAGAAACTGTGTTTACAGGCGAACCGTCAACTGGCAACTGGCAGCCAGCTGCCAATACAAATGTAACTTCCGAAATTGTGTTTACTGGCGAACCGTCAACTGGCAACTGGCAACCAGCTGCCAATTCGACTTTTATTATACCTAGATACCTGTTTATGTGAATTGTCAACTGGCAACTGGCAGCCAGCTGACAATTCGCTCTTGACATATTAACACAGAGTTGATCACGAATAGTCAACTGGCAACTGGCAGCCAGCTGCCAATTCAAACATAGCATAAGAAACTGTGTTTACAGGCGAACCGTCAACTGGCAACTGGCAGCCAGCTGCCAATTCAAATGTAACTTCCGAAATTGTGTTTACTGGCGAACCGTCAACTGGCAACTGGCAGCCAGCTGCCAATTCGACTTTTATTATACCTAGATACCTGTTTATGTGAATTGTCAACTGGCAACTGGCAGCCAGCTGACAATTCGCTCTTAACATATTAACACAGAGTTGATTACGAATAGTCAACTGGCAACTGGCAGCCAGCTGCCAATTCAAATATAGCATAAGAAACTGTGTTTACAGGCGAACCGTCAACTGGCAACTGGCAGCCAGCTGCCAATTCAAATGTAACTTCCGAAATTGTGTTTACTGGCGAACCGTCAACTGGCAGCCAGCTGTCCATTCGACTTTTATTATACCTAGATACCTGTTTATGTGAATTGTCAACTGGCAACTGGCAGACAGCTGCCAATTCAAATATAGCATAAGAAACTGTGTTTACAGGCGAACCGTCAACTGGCAACTGGCAGCCAGCTGCCAATTCGAATTTTATTATACCTAAATACATGTTTATGTGAATTGTCACCTGGCAACTGGCAGCCAGCTGACAATTCGCTATTAACATATTAAAACAGAGTTGATCACGAATAGTCAACTGGCAACTGGCAGCCAGCTGCCATTTCAAATATAGCATAAGAAACTGTTTACAGGCGAACCGTCAACTGGCAACTGGCAGCCAGCTGCCAATTCGACTTTTATCATTCCAAGATACATGTTTATGTGAATTGTCAACTGGCAGCCAGCTGACAATTCTCTATTAACATATTAAAATAGACTTGATCACGAATAGTCAACTGGCAACTGGCAGCCAGATGCCAATTCAAATATAGCATATGAAACTGTGTTTACTGACGAACCGTCAACTGGCAACTGGCAGCCAGCTGCCAATTCGACTTTTCTTATAAATAGATACATATTCATGTGAATAGTCAACTGGCAACTGACAGCCAGCTGACTATTCACTCTAAACATATTAAAACATAGTTGATCACGAATAGTCAACTGGCAACTGGCAGCCAGCTGCCAATTCTAATATAGCATAAGAAACTGTGTTTACTGACGAACCGTCAACTAGCAACTGGCGGCCAGCTGCCAATTCGCATTTTATAACACATAGATACATACTCATGTGAATTGAAACTGGCAACTAGCAGCCATCTGACAATTCACTCATACATGTTACATATCAATGCATATTTATTTACGAATAGTCATCTGGCAGCCAACAGACAATTCGCTGTTAATATATCAAATATTAAATCAAATCAGATAGGACTATATTAGATCAAGGTTATTTCAAGATCCGATTCAGATCAAGATCAAGATCTGATTAGAATAAATCTGGCCATGGTCAGGATCTTAATTAGATTTTGACCTGGTAATGGTGAGATCAGATAAGAGCAACCCAGATCCAGATCCAGATTATTTCAGATCAGATCAGATCAAGATGCAGATCAGATCAGATCAGAAGTGATTCATATGCAGATCCAGATCCAGGCCAGATCAGATGCAGATCCAGATCAGATTATATCAGACCATATCAGGTCAGAAGTGATTAAGATCAAGATCTAAATCAGATCCAGATCCAGATCAGACCAGATCTAGATCCAAATCAGATAAGATCAGATCAGAGATAGATTTGGAAAAATCGGTTTTGTTCATGTAATGAGAATAGTTGAATAAGTTTAGCGTGCGCAAATTCATGATTAACAGACCTGCGACCCAACTCATATTGATGTAGTACTAATTCCTTCTTGTAATATTTATATGTGCATATCACCAACCTGAAAAGGTACTCACGAGAGTTGGTAAAAGGGTGTAGGAAAGGCCTGAAAATACACAGGCGCAACCTTGCACAAAAATTCTCTGAAAGGGAAGAAAACCATTCGGCTTTCGCCATACAAGGAGTTATTATCAAGTGCGCATGCACTAAGCACTAAGCATTGTGGGAAATCATAGGTTAGTTTTATATGTACCACCACCACAGGTTAATTGTTAAACTCAGAGTAAGCTTGTGAATAAAATAATGATAATTACAATGATATAATGAATGATAATGTGGATAAGACGAAATTTATTTAACATAGGAGTCTTAACCCTTCGCTTGCTCCGCGTCAATATACATACCCGTAAATAGTGAAGCCCCAGATGAGACAGCTCCTGCAGGAGCTGTCTCATCAGGGTCTGCACTATTTACAAGTTGATTGTGCAACCAGTGCACTCCTCAGCAGTGATTGCACAGTGAAATACTCGTACACAGTGAAGATATATGTAATTATACAACAGGGCATGGGTAAAGAAGGAGGAATGTATTTTAAAATTCAGCAAGAGAAGGGTTAAATTAACATAGGAGTCTTAAAAAGTAGGTAGTTGCTTACTGCATAGCTAAAGTAATACAGGAATCCCCTATAAGAGCTTTCTGTATTACCCTTTGACCTGCATTAAGCTACTGCCTGCCTTACATAATTACTTTTATGGTCGTTTAAGACAGGTTCTGCTGTACCTTATAAATGTTTAAGAATCATGGCCACGCCTTTTTGGATAGTCGTTGTAGGGAGATGAATCGCTTGAGTTAACCTCTATACCCAGGCTACACGTTCTGAAATATTACATTCATTACACGTAGGAGAGTATTGAACAAGAGACAGTGTATGTTTGAACACAAGGATAATACCAAAATGGAACTAAATCATAGTTGGACTACTGCCGCAGTGGTTCTAACGCTGTCCGTGGTCATGGCAACAGATATAACAATAAAGTCTAATGCGGGCACGTTCATTGGAATCCAGCAAAACGTGTATGTGGATGGAAAGATATACAAAATATCTAAATTCCTCGGAATATCGTACGCAATGCCACCGGTAGGAGTGCGTAGATTTCGTTTTCCTATTTCTATGGCACCATTGCAACAACCGAAGGTCGTTCAAGAGTTTGGCAGTCGATGTTTAGAAGATGATTTCGGTGTGGGTGGATCAGAGGATTGTCTTTTCTTAAACATCTACGCTCCGGAGGTAATTCAGATTGAAAGATTGGCTGTAATGGTGTATATCCACGGTGGAGGATTCCATAACGGCACATCCAGTGATTACAAGCCAGAGGTGTTTGCCCACTATGGTAATACTATCATTGTTACTATTAACTACCGCCTCTCCGTTTGGGGATTCCTGAGCACCGGAGACTCAAACTCGCACGGTAATTACGGGCTCTGGGACCAGCGCATGGCTATAAAATGGGTAAAAGACAACATTGAAGCATTCGGAGGGGAAAGCAACCGTATTACAATATTTGGACAATTCGCTGGGGTGCGTCTGTGATTTACCAAGGGATGTTTCCTGGAAATAAGGGTCTGTTTCAGAGAATAATTGCTCAAAGTGGTTCAGCGTCAGGTTTCTGGACCCAAACATCACAAACTAAAGA
>OY755241.1:72769998-72919998 GCA_963576725.1 Azorinus chamasolen | reverse complement strand
CCTGCCCGAAAATATAAGAACAACCAGAGCTCGCTGAGACAGTGTTTGGAGCCAGAAATGCGTGCAGACCAATACTACCAAACCCCAAAATGAGCTATATTCGCCCTTTCTTAAAATTAACGTTATCAGAATGGTAGTGTCGTTGGGTTTCCGTAATGTCTCCAGCCCGATTGACCCTCCAGCTACCCGTGTGATACATGGGCGTGAATCTGAGTCCCTGCCCGAAAATATAAGACCAACCAGAGTTCGCTGAGACAGTGTTTAGAGCCAGAAAGGCGTGCAGACCAATCCTACCAAACCCCAAAATGAGCAATCTTCGCCATTTCTTAAAATTAACGTTATCCGAATGGTAGTGTCGTTGGGTTTCCGTAATGTCTCCAGCCCGATTGACCCTCCAGCCACCCGTGTGATACATGGGCGTGGAGCTGATTCCCTGTCCGAAAACATAAGACCAATCACAGCTCGATGGGACATTGTTTGGAGCCAGAAAAGCAAGCAGACCAATTCGTACCAGACACAAATTCCATAAAAACTTACAGTTCTACCCGTCTTCGATTGCTCTTTTGACTATAGCGGCTGTAAAAATTATGTCCCATTGGAATATGTTGATGATTATTTTCCGCCAAGATACCAGTGTCATTTTAAGCCCTCAAACACTTGCGGGCGATTGGTAACGAGCGCGCTATTTGAAAAACATGGGACCCACTGCGTCCGTTTTTTGAAAATGAACGTTATTTGACTGCTAGTGTCGTGGGTTTTCGTAATGTCTCCAGCCCGATTGACCCTCCAGCCACCCGTGTGATACATGGGCGTGAAGCTGAGTCCCTGTCCGAAAATATAAGACCAGCCAGAGCTCGCTGAGACAGTGTTTGGAGCCAGGAAGGCGTGCAGACCAATCCTACCAAACCCCAAAATTAGCAATCTTCGCCCTTTCTTAAAATTAACGTTATCTGAATGGTAGTGTCGTTGGGTTTCCGTAATGTCTGCAGCCCGATTGACCCTCCAGCCACCCGTGTGATACATGGGCGTGGAGCTGAGTCCATGCCCGAAAATATAAGACCAATCACAGCTCGATGGGACATTGTTTGGAGCCAGAAAGGCATGCAGACCAATTCGTACCAGACACAAATTCCATAAAAACTTACATTTCTACCCGTCTTCGATTGCTCTTTTGACTAAAGCGGCTGTAAAAATTATGTCCCATTGGAATATGTTGGTGATTATTTTTTGCCAAGATGTCAGCGTCGTTTTAAGCCATCAAATACTTACGGGCGATTGGTAACGAGCGCGCAATTTGAAAAACATGGGACCCACTGCGTCCGTTTTAAGAAAATGAACGTTATTTGAATGCTAGTGCCGTGGGTTTTCGTAATGTCTCCAGCCCGATTGACCCTCCAGCCACCCGTGTGATACATGGGCGTGAAGCTGAGTCCCTGCCCGAAAATATAAGACCAACCAGAGCTCGCTGAGACAGTGTTTGGAGCCAGAAATGCGTGCAGACCAGTCCTAATAAACTCCAAAATGAGGAATCTTCGCACTTTCTTAAAATTAACGTTATCTGAATGGTAGTGTCGTTGGGATTCCGTAATGTCTCCAGCCCGATTGACCCTCCAGCCACCCGTGTGATACATGGGCGTGGAGCTGAGTCCCTGCCCGAAAATATAAGACCAACCAGAGCTCGTTGAGACAGTGTTTGGAGCCAGAAAGGCATGCAGACCAATTCGTACCAGACACAAATTCCATAAAAACTTACATTTCTACCCGTCTTCGATTGCTCTTTTGACTATAGCGGCTGTAAAAATTATGTCCTATTGGAATATGTTGGTGATTATTTTTCGCCAAGATGTCAGCGTCATTTTAAGCCCTCAAACACTTGCGGGCGATTGGTAACGAGTGCGCAGTTTGAAAAACATGGGACCCACTGCGTTCGTTTTTTGAAAATGAACGTTATTTGAATGCTAGTGTCGTGGGTTTTTGTAATGTCTCCAGCCCGTTTGACCCTCCAGCCACCCGTGTGATACATGGGCGTGAAGCTGAGTCCCTGCCCGAAAATATAAGACCAACCAGAGCTCGTTGAGACAGTGGAGCCAGAAAGGCGTGCAGACCAATCCTACCAAACCCCAAAATGAGCAATCCTCACCCTTTCTTAAAATTAACGTTATCTGAATGGTAGTGTCGTTGGGTTTCCGTAATGTCTCCAGCCCGATTGACCCACCAGCCACCCGTGTGATACATGGGCGTGAAGCTGAGTCCGTGCCCGAAAATATAAGACCAACCAGAGCTCGCTGAGACAGTGTTTGGAGCCAGAAAGGCGTGCAGACCAATCCTACCAAACCCCAAAATGAGCAATCTTCACCCTTTCTTAAAATTAACGTTATCTGAATGGTAGTGTCGTTAGGTTTCCGTAATGTCTCCAGCCCGATTGACCCTTCATCCACCCTTGTGATACATAGGCGTGGAGCTGAGTCCCTGCCCGAAAATATAAGACGAACCAGAGCTCGCTGAGACAGTGTTTGGAGCCAGAAAGGCGTGCAGACCAATCCTACCAAACCCCAAAATGAGCAATATTCGCCCTTTCTTAAAATAAACGTTATCTGAATGGTAGTGACGTTGGGTTTCCGTAATGTCTCCAGCCCGATTGACCCTCCAGCCACCCGTGTGATACATGGGCGTGAATCTGAGTCCCTGCCCGAAAATATAAGACCAACCAGAGCTCGCTGAGACAGTGTTTAGAGCCAGAAAGGCGTGCAGACCAATCCTACCAAACCCCAAAATGAGCAATCTTCGCCATTTTTTAAAATTAACGTTATCCGAATGGTAGTGTCGTTGGGTTTCCGTAATGTCTCCAGCCCGATTGACCCTCCAGCCACCCGTGTGATACATGGGCGTGGAGCTGATTCCCTGTCCGAAAATATAAGACCAATCACAGCTCGATGGGACATTGTTTGGAGCCAGAAAAGCAAGCAGACCAATTCGTACCAGACACAAATTCCATAAAAACTTACATTTCTACCCGTCTTCGATTGCTCTTTTGACTATAGCGGCTGTAAAAATTATGTCCATTGGAATATGTTGGTGATTATTTTTCGCCAAGATGCCAGTGTCATTTTAAGCCATCAAACACTTGCGGGCGATTGGTAACGAGCGCGCAATTTGAAAAACATGGGACCAACTTCGTCCGTTTTATGAAAATGAACGTTATTTGAATGCTAGTGTCGTGGGTTTTCGTAATGTCTCCAGCCCGATTGACCCTCCAGCCACCCGTGTGATACATGGGCGTGAAGCTGAGTCCCTGCCCGAAAATATAAGACCAACCAGAGCTCGCTGAGACAGTGTTTGGAGCCAGAAATGCGTGCAGACCAGTCCTAACAAACTCCAAAATGAGG
This sequence comes from Azorinus chamasolen, assembly GCA_963576725.1. NCBI lineage: Eukaryota > Metazoa > Mollusca > Bivalvia > Cardiida > Solecurtidae > Azorinus > Azorinus chamasolen. The sequence goes on along the minus strand of OY755241.1, from coordinate 72,916,612 downwards.
AATCTTCGCCCTGTCTTAAAATTAACGTTATCTGAATGGTAGTGTCGTTGGGATTCCGTAATGTCTCCAGCCCGATTGACCCTCCAGCCACCCGTGTGATACATGGGCGTGGAGCTGAGTCCCTGTCCGAAAATATAAGACCAACCAGAGCTCGCTGAGACAGTGTTTAGAGCCAGAAAGGCGTGCAGACCAATCCTACCAAACCCCAAAATGAGCAATCTTCGCCCTTTCTTAAAATTAACGTTATCTGAATGGTAGTGTCGTTGGGTTTCCGTAATGTCTCCAGCCCGATTGACCCTCCAGCCACCCGTGTGATACATGGGCGTGGAGCTGAGTCCCTGCCCGAAAATATAAGACCAATCACAACTCGATGGGACATTGTTTGGAGCAAGAAAGGCATGCAGACCAATTCGTACCAGACACAAATTCCATAAAAACTTACATTTCTACCCGTCTTCGATTGCTCTTTTGACTATTGCGGCTGTAACAATTATGTCCCATTGGAATATGTTGGTGATTATTTTTTGCCAAGATGTCAGCGTCATTTTAAGCCCTCAAACACTTGCGGGCGATTGGTAACGAGTGCGCAGTTTGAAAAACATTGGACCCACTGCGTCCGTTTTTTGAAAATGAACGTTATTTGAATGCTAGTGTCGTGGGTTTTTGTAATGTCTCCAGCCCGATTGACCCTCCAGCCACCCGTGTTATACATGGGCGTGAAGCTGAGTCCCAACCCGAAAATATAAGACCAACCAGAGCTCGTTGAGACAGTGTTTGGAGCCAGAAAGGCGTGCAGACCAATCCTACCAAACCCCAAAATGAGCAATCCTCACCCTTTCTTAAAATTAACGTTATCTGAATGGTAGTGTCGTTGGGTTTCCGTAATGTCTCCAGCCCGATTGACCCTCCCGCCACCCGTGTGATACATGGGCGTGAAGCTGAGTCCCTGCCCGAAAATATAAGACCAACCAGAGCTCGCTGAGACAGTGTTTGGAGCCAGAAAGGCGTGCAGACCAATCCTACCAAACCCCAAAATGAGCAATCTTCACCCTTTCTTAAAATTAACGTTATCTGAATGGTAGTGTCGTTGGGTTTCCGTAATGTCTCCAGCCCGATTGACCCTTCAGCCACCCTTGTGATACATAAGCTTGGAGCTGAGTCCCTGCCCGAAAATATAAGACGAACCAGAGCTCGCTGAGACAGTGTTTGGAGCCAGAAAGGCGTGCAGACCAATCCTACCAAACCCCAAAATTAACAATCTTCGCCCTTTCTTAAAATTAACGTTATCTGAATGGTAGTGTCGTTGGGTTTCCGTAATGTCTCCAGCGCGATTGACCCTCCAGCCAGCCGTGTGATACATGGGCGTGGAGCTGAGTCCCTGCTCGAAAATATAAGACCAATTACAGCTCGATGGGACATTGTTTGGAGCCAGAAAGGCATGTAGACCAATTCGTACCAGACACAAATTCCATAAAAACTTACATTTCTACCCGTCTTCGATTGCTCTTTTGACTATAGCGGCTGTAAAAATGATGTCCCATTGGAATATGTTGGTGATTATTTTTTGCCAAGATGTCAGCGTCATTTTAAGCCCTCAAACACTTGCGGGCGATTGGTAACGAGTGCGCAGTTTGAAAAACGTGGGACCCACTGCGTCCGTTTTTTGAAAATGAACGTTATTTGAATGCTAGTGTCGTGGGTTTTTGTAATGTCTCCAGCCCGATTGACCCTCCAGCCACCCGTGTGATACATGGGCGTGAAGCTGAGTCCCTGCCCGAAAATATAAGACCAACCAGAGATCGTTGAGACAGTGTTTGGAGCCAGAAAGGCGTGCAGACCAATCCTACCAAACCCCAAAATGAGCAATCTTCACCATTTCTTAAAATTAACGTTATCTGAATGGTAGTGTCGTTGGGTTTCCGTAATGTCTCCAGCCCGATTGACCCTCCAGCCACCCGTGTGATACATGGGCGTGAAACTGAGTCCCTGCCCGAAAATATAAGACCAACCAGAGCTCGCTGAGACAGTGTTTAGAACCAGAAAGGCATGCAGACCAATCCTACCAAACCCCAAAATGAGCAATCTTCGCCCTTTCTTAAAATTAACGTTATCTGAATGGTAGTGTCGTTGGGTTTCCGTAATGTCTCCAGCCCGATTGACCCTCCAGCCACCCGTGTGATACATGGGCGTGGAGCTGAGTCCCGGCCCGAAAATATAAGACCAATCACAGCTCGATGGGACATTGTTTGGAGCCAGAAAGGCATGCAGACCAATTCGTACCAGACACAAATTCCATTAAAACGTACATTTCTACCCGTCTTCGATTGCTCTTTTGACTATAGCGGCTCTAAAAATTATGCCCCATTGGAATATGTTGGTGATTATTTTTCGCAAAGATGTCAGCGTCATTTTAAGTCCTAAAACACTTGCGGGCGATTGGTAACGAGCGCGCAATTTGAAAAACATGGGACCTACTGCGTCCGTTTTTTGAAAATGAACGTTATTTGAATGCTAGTGTCGTGGGTTTTCGTAATGTCTCCAGCCCGATTGACCCTCCACCCACCCGTGTAATACATGGACGTGAAGCGGAGTCCCTGCCCGAAAATATAAGACCAGTCAGAGCTCGCTGAGACAGTGTTTGGAGCCAGGAAGGCGTGCAGACCAATCCTACCAAACCCCAAAATTAGCAATCTTCGCCCTTTCTTAAAATTAACGTTATCTGAATGGTAGTGTCGTTGGGTTTCCGTAATGTCTCCAGCCCGATTGACCCTCCAGCCACCCGTGTGATACATGGGCGTGGAGCTGAGTCCCGGCCCGAAAATATAAGACCAATCACAGCTCGATGGGACATTGTTTGGAGCCAGAAAGGCATTCAGACCAATTCGTACCAGACACAAATTCCATAAAAACTTACATTTCTACCCGTCTTCGATTGCTCTTTTGACTATAGCGGCTGTAAAAATTATGTCCCATTGGAATATGTTGGTGATTATTTTTAGCCAAGATGTCAGTGTCATTTTAAGCCCTCAAACACTTGCGGGCGATTGTTCAGCCACCCGTGTTATACATGGGCGTGAAGCTGAGTCCCTGCCCGATAATATAAAACCAACCAGAGCTCGCTGAGACAGTGTTTAGAGCCAGAAAGGCGTGCAAACCAATCCTACCAAACCCCAAAATGAATAATCTTCGCCCTTTCTTAAAATTAACGTTATCTGAATGGTAGTGTCGTTGGGTTTCCGTAATGTCTCCAGCCCGATTGACCCTCCAGCCACCCGTGTGATACATGGGCGTGGAGCTGAGTCCCTGCCCGAAAATATAAGACCTACCACAGCTCGCTGAGACAGTGTTTAGAGCCAGAAAGGCGTGCAAACCAATCCTACCAAACCCCAAAATGAATAATCTTCGCCCTTTCTTAAAATTAACGTTATCTGAATGGTAGTGTCGTTGGGTTTCCGTAATGTCTCCAGCCCGATTGACCCTCCAGCCACCCGTGTGATACATGGGCGTGGAGCTGAGTCCCTGCCCGAAAATATAAGACCTACCACAGCTCGCTGAGACAGTGTTTGGAGCCAGAAAGGCGTGCAGACCAATCCTACCAAACCCCAAATTGAACAATCTTCGCCCTTTCTTAAAATTAACCGTTATCTGAATGGTAGTGTCGTTGGGTTTCCGTAATGTCTCCAGCCCGATTGACCCTCCCGCCACCCGTGTGATACATGGGCGTGGAGCTGAGTCCCTACCCGATAATATAAGACCAATCACAACTCGATGGGACATTGTTTGGAGCCAGAAAGGCATGCAGACCAATTCGTACCAGACACAAATTCCATGCATGCAGACCAATCCTACCAAACCCCAAAATGAGCAATCTTCGCCCTTTCTTAAAATTAACGTTATCTGAATGGTAGTGTCGTTGGGTTTCCGTTATGTCTCCAGCCCGATTGACCCTCCCGCCACCCGTGTGATACATGGGCGTGGAGCTGAGTCCCTGCCCGATAATATAAGACCAATCACAACTCGATGGGACATTGTTTGGAGCCAGAAAGGCATGCAGACCAATTCGTACCAGACACAAATTCCATAAAAACTTACATTTCTACCCGTCTTCGATTGCTCTTTTGACTATAGCGGCTGTAAAAATTATGTCCCATTTGAATATGTTGGTGATTATTTTTTGCCAAGATGTAAGCGTCGTTTTAAGCCCTCAAACACTTGCGGGCGATTGGTACCGAGCGCGCAATTTGAAAAACATGGGACCCACTGCGTCCGTTTTTTGAAAACGAACGTTATTTGAATGCTAGTGTCGTTGGGATTCCGTAATGTCTCCAGCCCGATTGACCCTCCAGCCACCCGTGTGATACATGGGCGTGGAGCTGAGTCCCTGCCCGAAAATATAAGACCTACCACAGCTCGCTGAGACAGTGTTTAGAGCCAGAAAGGCGTGCAAACCAATCCTACCAAACCCCAAAATGAATAATCTTCGCCCTTTCTTAAAATTAACGTTATCTGAATGGTAGTGTCGTTGGGTTTCCGTAATGTCTCCAGCCCGATTGACCCTCCAGCCACCCGTGTGATACATGGGCGTGGAGCTGAGTCCCAGCCCGAAAATATAAGACCTACCACAGCTCGCTGAGACAGTGTTTGGAGCCAGAAAGGCGTGCAGACCAATCCTACCAAACCCCAAATTGAACAATCTTCGCCCTTTCTTAAAATTAACCGTTATCTGAATGGTAGTGTCGTTGGGTTTCCGTAATGTCTCCAGCCCGATTGACCCTCCCGCCACCCGTGTGATACATGGGCGTGGAGCTGAGTCCCTACCCGATAATATAAGACCAATCACAACTCGATGGGACATTGTTTGGAGCCAGAAAGGCATGCAGACCAATTCGTACCAGACACAAATTCCATGCATGCAGACCAATCCTACCAAACCCCAAAATGAGCAATCTTCGCCCTTTCTTAAAATTAACGTTATCTGAATGGTAGTGTCGTTGGGTTTCCGTTATGTCTCCAGCCCGATTGACCCTCCCGCCACCCGTGTGATACATGGGCGTGGAGCTGAGTCCCTGCCCGATAATATAAGACCAATCACAACTCGATGGGACATTGTTTGGAGCCAGAAAGGCATGCAGACCAATTCGTACCAGACACAAATTCCATAAAAACTTACATTTCTACCCGTCTTCGATTGCTCTTTTGACTATAGCGGCTGTAAAAATTATGTCCCATTTGAATATGTTGGTGATTATTTTTTGCCAAGATGTAAGAGTCGTTTTAAGCCCTCAAACACTTGCGGGCGATTGGTACCGAGCGCGCAATTTGAAAAACATGGGACCCACTGCGTCCGTTTTTTGAAAACGAACGTTATTTGAATGCTAGTGTCGTGGGTTTTCGTAATGTCTCCAGCCCGATTGACCCTCCAGCCACCCGTGTGATACATGGGCGTGAAGCTGAGTCCCTGTCCGAAAATATAAGACCAACCAGAGCTCGCTGAGACAGTGTTTGGAGCCAGAAAGGCGTGCAGACCAATCCTACCAAACCCCAAAATGAGCAATCTTCGCCCTTTCTTAAAATTAACGTTATCTGAATGGTAGTGTCGTTGGGTTTCCGTAATGTCTCCAGCCCGATTGACCCTTCAGCCACCCTTGTGATACATAGGCTTGGAGCTGAGTCCCTGCCCGAAAATATAAGACGAACCAGAGCTCGCTGAGACAGTGTTTGGAGCCAGAAAGGCGTGCAGACCAATCCTACCAAACCCCAAAATGAGCAATCTTCACCCTTTCTTAAAATTAACGTTATCTGAATGGTAGTGTCGTTGGGTTTCCGTAATATCTCCAGCCCGATTGACCCTCCAGCCACCCGTGTGATACATGGGCGTGAAGCTGAGTCCCTGCCCGAAAATATAAGACCAACCAGAGCTCGCTGAGACAGTGTTTGGAGCCAGAAATGCGTGCAGACCAGTCCTAACAAACTCCAAAATGAGGAATCTTCGCCCTGTCTTAAAATTAACGTTATCTGAATGGTAGTGTCGTTGGGATTCCGTAATGTCTCCAGCCCGATTGACCCTCCAGCCACCCGTGTGATACATGGGCGTGGAGCTGTGTCCCTGTCCGAAAATATAAGACCAACCAGAGCTCGCTGAGACAGTGTTTAGAGCCAGAAAGGCGTGCAGACCAATCCTACCAAACCCCAAAATGAGCAATCTTCGCCCTTTCTTAAAATTAACGTTATCTGAATGGTAGTGTCGTTGGGTTTCCGTAATGTCTCCAGCCCGATTGACCCTCCAGCCACCCGTGTGATACATGGGCGTGGAGCTGAGTCCCTGCCCGAAAATATAAGACCAATCACAACTCGATGGGACATTGTTTGGAGCCAGAAAGGCATGCAGACCAATTCGTACCAGACACAAATTCCATAAAAACTTACATTTCTACCCGTCTTCGATTGCTCTTTTGACTATTGCGGCTGTAACAATTATGTCCCATTGGAATATGTTGGTGATTATTTTTTGCCAAGATGTCAGCGTCATTTTAAGCCCTCAAACACTTGCGGGCGATTGGTAACGAGTGCGCAGTTTGAAAAACATTGGACCCACTGCGTCCGTTTTTTGAAAATGAACGTTATTTGAATGCTAGTGTCGTGGGTTTTTGTAATGTCTCCAGCCCGATTGACCCTCCAGCCACCCGTGTTATACATGGGCGTGAAGCTGAGTCCCAACCCGAAAATATAAGACCAACCAGAGCTCGTTGAGACAGTGTTTGGAGCCAGAAAGGCGTGCAGACCAATCCTACCAAACCCCAAAATGAGCAATCCTCACCCTTTCTTAAAATTAACGTTATCTGAATGGTAGTGTCGTTGGGTTTCCGTAATGTCTCCAGCCCGATTGACCCTCCCGCCACCCGTGTGATACATGGGCGTGAAGCTGAGTCCCTGCCCGAAAATATAAGACCAACCAGAGCTCGCTGAGACAGTGTTTGGAGCCAGAAAGGCGTGCAGACCAATCCTACCAAACCCCAAAATGAGCAATCTTCACCCTTTCTTAAAATTAACGTTATCTGAATGGTAGTGTCGTTGGGTTTCCGTAATGTCTCCAGCCCGATTGACCCTTCAGCCACCCTTGTGATACATAGGCTTGGAGCTGAGTCCCTGCCCGAAAATATGAGACGAACCAGAGCTCGCTGAGACAGTGTTTGGAGCCAGAAAGGCGTGCAGACCAATCCTACCAAACCCCAAAATGAGCTATCTTCACCCTTTCTTAAAATTAACGTTATCTGAATGGTAGTGTCGTTGGGTTTCCGTAATGTCTCCAGCCCGATTGACCCTTCAGCCACCCGTGTGATACATGGGAGTGGAGCTGAGTCCCTGCCCGAAAATATAAGACCAACCAGAGCTCGCTGAGACAGTGTTTGGAGCCAGGAAGGCGTGCAGACCAATCCTACCAAACCCCAAAATTAGCAATCTTCGCCCTTTCTTAAAATTAACGTTATCTGAATGGTAGTGTCGTTGGGTTTCCGTTATGTCTCCAGCCCGATTGACCCTCCAGCCACCCGTGTGATACATGGGCATGGAGCTGAGTCCCTGCCCGAAAATATAAGACCAATCACAACTCGATGGGACATTGTTTGGAGCCAGAAAGGCATTCAGACCAATTCGTACCAGACACAAATTCCATAAAAACTTACATTTCTACCCGTCTTCGATTGCTCTTTTGACTATAGCGGCTGTAAAAATTATGTCCCATTGGAATATGTTGGTGATTATTTTTAGCCAAGATGTCAGTGTCATTTTAAGCCCTCAAACACTTGCGGGCGATTGTTCAGCCACCCTTCAGCCACCCGTGTTATACATGGGCGTGAAGCTGAGTCCCTGCCCGAAAATATAAAACCAACCAGAGCTCGCTGAGACAGTGTTTAGAGCCAGAAAGGCGTGCAGACCAATCCTACCAAACCCCAAAATGAACAATCTTCGCCCTTTCTTAAAATTAACGTTATCTGAATGGTAGTGTCGTTGGGTTTCCGTAATGTCTCCAGCCCTATTGACCCTCCAGCCACCCGTTAGGTACATGAGCGTGGAGCTGAGTCCCTGCCCGAAAATATAAGACCAATCACAGCTCGATGGGACATTGTTTGGAGCAGAAAGGCATGCAGACCAATTCGTACCAGACACAAATTCCATTAAAACGTACATTTCTACCCGTCTTCGATTGCTCTTTTGACTATAGCGGCTGTAAAAATTATGTCCCATTGGAATATGTTGGTGATTATTTTTCGCCAAGATGTCAGCGTTATTTTAAGCCCTCAAACACTTGCGGGCGATTGGTAACGAGCGCGCAATTTGAAAAACATGGGACCCACTGCGTCCGTTTTTTGAAAATGAACGTTATTTGAATGCTAGTGTCGTGGGTTTTCGTAATGTCTCCAGCCCGATTGACCCTCCAGCCACCCGTGTGATACATGGGCGTGAAGCTGAGTTCCTGCCCGAAAATATAAGACCAACCAGAGCTCGCTGAGACAGTGTTTGGAGCCAGAAAGGCGTGCAGACCAGTCCTAACAAACTCCAAAATGAGCAATCTTCGCCCTTTCTTAAAATTAACGTTATCTGAATGGTAGTGTCGTTGGGTTTCCGTAATGTCTCCAGCCCGATTGACCCTCCAGCCACCCGTGTGATACATGGGCGTGAAGCTGAGTCCCTGCCCGAAATTATAAGACCAACCAGAGCTCGCTGAGACAGTGTTTAGAGCCAGAAAGGCGTGCAGACCAATCCTACCAAACCCCAAAATGAGCAATCTTCGCCCTTTCTTAAAATAAACGTTATCTGAATGGTAGTGTCGTTGGGTTTCCGTAATGTCTCCAGCCCGATTGACCCTCCAGCCACCCGTGTGATACATGGGCGTGGAGCTGAGTCCCTGACCGAAAATATAAGACCAATCACAGCTCGATGGGACATTGTTTGGAGCCAGAAAGGCATGCAGACCAATTCGTACCAGACACAAATTCCATAAAAACTTACATTTCTACCCGTATTCGATTGCTCTTTTGACTATAGCGGCTGTAAAAATTATGCCCCATTGGAATATGTTGGTGATTATTTTTCGCCAAGATGTCAGCGTCATTTTAAGCATTCAAACACTTGCGGGCGATTGGTAACTAGCGCGCAATTTGAAAAACATGGGACCCACTGCGTCTGTTTTTTTGAAAATGAACGTTATTTGAATGCTAGTGTCGTGGGTTTTCGTAATGTCTCCAGCCCGATTGACCCTCCAGCCACCCGTGTGATACATGGGCGTGAAGCTGAGTCCCTGCCCGAAAACATTATACGAACCAGGGCTCGCTGAGACAGTGTTTGGAGCCAGAAAGGCGTGCAGACCAATCCGTACCAAACAACAAAATGAGCAATCTTCGCCCTTTCTTAAAATTAACGTTATCTGAATGGTAGTGTCGTTGGGTTTCCGTAATGTCTCCAGCCCGATTGACCCTCCAGCCACCCGTGTGATACTTGTGCGTAAAGCTGAGTCCCTGCTCGAAAATATAAGACCAACCAGAGCTCGCTGAGACAGTGTTTAGAGCCAGAAAGGCGTGCAGACCAATCCTACCAAACCCCAAAATGAGCAATCTTCGCCCTTTCTTAAAATTAACGTTATCTGAATGGTAGTGTCGTTGGGTTTCCGTAATGTCTCCAGCCCTATTGACCCTCCAGCCAGCTGTGTGATACATGAGCGTGGAGCTGAGTCCCTGCCCGAAAATATAAGACCAATCACAGCTCGATGGGACATTGTTTGGAGCAGAAAGGCATGCAGACCAATTCGTACCAGACACAAATTCCATTAAAACGTACATTTCTACCCGTCTTCGATTGCTCTTTTGACTATAGCGGCTGTAAAAATTATGTCCCATTGGAATATGTTGGTGATTATTTTTCGCCAAGATGTCAGCGTTATTTTAAGCCCTCAAACACTTGCGGGCGATTGGTAACGAGCGCGCAATTTGAAAAACATGGGACCCACTGCGTCCGTTTTTTGAAAATGAACGTTATTTGAATGCTAGTGTCGTGGGTTTTCGTAATGTCTCCAGCCCGATTGACCCTCCAGCCACCCGTGTGATACATGGACGTGAAGCTGAGTTCCTGCCCGAAAATATAAGACCAACCAGAGCTCGCTGAGACAGTGTTTGGAGCCAGAAAGGCGTGCAGACCAGTCCTAACAAACTCCAAAATGAGCAATCTTCGCCCTTTCTTAAAATTAACGTTATCTGAATGGTAGTGTCGTTGGGTTTCCGTAATGTCTCCAGCCCGATTGACCCTCCAGCCACCCGTGTGATACATGGGCGTGAAGCTGAGTCCCTGCCCGAAATTATAAGACCAACCAGAGCTCGCTGAGACAGTGTTTAGAGCCAGAAAGGCGTGCAGACCAATCCTACCAAACCCCAAAATGAGCAATCTTCGCCCTTTCTTAAAATAAACGTTATCTGAATGGTAGTGTCGTTGGGTTTCCGTAATGTCTCCAGCCCGTTTGACCCTCCAGCCACCCGTGTGATACATATGCATGGAGCTCAGTCCCTGCCCGAAAATATAAGACCAATCATAACTCGATGGGACATTGTTTGGAGCCAGAAAGGCATGCAGACCAATTCGTACCAGACACAAATTCCATAAAAACTTACATTTCTACCCGTCTTCGATTGCTCTTTTGACTATAGCGGCTGTACAAATTATGTCCCATTGGAATATGTTGGTGATTATTTTTTGCCAAGATGTCAGTGTCATTTTAAGCCCTCAAACACTTGCGGGCGATTGGTAACGAGCGCGCAATTTGAAAAACATGGGACCCACTGCGTCCATTTTTTGAAAATGAACGTTATTTGACTGCTAGTGTCGTGGGTTTTCGTAATGTCTCCAGCCCGATTGACCCTCCAGCCACCCGTGTGATACATGGGCGTGAAGCTGAGTCCCTGCCCGAAAAAAGAAGACCAACCAGAGCTCGCTGAGACAGTGTTTGGAGCCAGAAAGGCGTGCAGACCAATCCTACCAAACCCAATAATGAGCAATCTTCATCCTTTCTTAAAATTAACGTTATCTGAATAGTAGTGTCGTTTGGTTTCCGTAATGTCTCCAACCCGATTGACCCTCCAGCCACCCGTGTGATACATGGGCGTGGAGCTGAGTCCCTGCCCGAAAATATAAGACCAACCAGAGCTCGCTGAGACAGTGTTTGGAGCCAGAAAGGCGTGCAGACCAATCCTACCAAACCCCAAAATGAACATTCTTCGCCCTTTCTTAAAATTAACGTTATCTGAATGGTAGTGTCGTTGGGTTTCCGTAATGTCTCCAGCCCGATTGACCCTCCAGCCAGCTGTGTGATACATGAGCGTGGAGCTGAGTCCCTGCCCGAAAATATAAGACCAATTACAGCTCGATGGGACATTGTTTGGAGCCACAAAGGCATGCAGACCAATTCGTACCAGACACAAATTCCATAAAAACTTACATTTCTACCCGTCTTCGATTGCTCTTTTGACTAGAGCGGCTGTAAAAATTATGTCCCATTGGAATATGTTGGTGATTATTTTTCGCCAAGATGTCAGCGTCATTTTAAGCCCTCAAACACTTGCGGGCGATTGGTAACGAGTGCGCAGTTTGAAAAACATGGGACCCACTGCGTCCGTTTTTTGAAAATGAACGTTATTTGAATGCTATTGTCGTGGGTTTTTGTAATGTCTCCAGCTCGATTGACCCTCCAGCCACCCGTGTTATACATGGGCGTGAAGCTGAGTCCCTGCCCGAAAATATAAGACCAACCAGGGCTCGCTGAGACAGTGTTTGGAGCCAGAAAAGCGTGCAGACCAATCCGTACCAAACCCCAAAATGAGCAATCTTCGCCCTTTCTTAAAATTAACGTTATCTGAATGGTAGTGTCGTTGGGTTTCCGTAATGTCTCCAGCCCTATTGACCCTCCAGCCACCCGTGTGATACATGGGCGTGGAGCTGAGTCCATGCCCGAAAATATAAGACCAATCACAGCTCGATGGGACATTGTTTGGAGCCAGAAAGGCATGCAGACCAATTCGTACCAGACACAAATTCCATAAAAACTTACATTTCTACCCGTCTTCGATTGCTCTTTTGACTATAGCGGCTGTAAAAATTATGTCCCATTTGAATATGTTGGTGATTAGTTTTTGCCAAGATGTCAGCGTCGTTTTAAGCCCTCAAACACTTGCGGGCGATTGGTAACGAGCGCGCAATTTGAAAAACATGGGACCCACTGCGTCCGTTTTATGAAAATGAACGTTATTTGAATGCTAGTGTCGTGGGTTTTCGTAATGTCTCCAGCCCGATTGACCCTCCAGCCACCCGTGTGATACATGGGCGTGAAGCTGAGTCCCTGCCCGAAAATATAAGACCAACCAGAGCTCGCTGAGACAGTGTTTGGAGCCAGAAAGGCGTGCAGACCAGTCCTAACAAACTCCAAAATGAGCAATCTTCGCCCATTCTTAAAATTAACGTTATCTGAATGGTAGTGTCGTTGGGTTTCCGTAATGTCTCCAGCCCGATTGACCCTCCAGCCACCCGTGTGATACATGGGCGTGAAGCTGAGTCCCTGCCCGAAAATATAAGACCAACCAGAGATCGTTGAGACAGTGTTTGGAGCCAGAAAGGCGTGCAGACCAATCCTACCAAACCCCAAAATGAGCAATCTTCACCCTTTCTTAAAATTAACGTTATCTGAATGGTAGTGTCGTTGGGTTTCCGTAATGTCTCCAGTCCGATTGACCCTCCAGCCACCCGTGTGATACATGGGCATGGAGCTGAGTCCCTGCCCGAAAATATAAGACCAATCACAGTTCGATGGGACATTGTTTGGAGCCAGAAAGGCATGCAGACCAATTCGTACCAGACACAAATTCCATAAAAACTTACACTTCAACCCGTCTTCGATTGCTCTTTTGACTATAGCGGCTGTAAAAATTATGTCCCATTGGAATATGTTGGTGATTATTTTTCGCCAAGATGTAAGCGTCATTTTAAGCATTCAAAAACTTGCGGGCGATTGTTAACTAGCGCGCAATTTGAAAAACATGGGACCCACTGCGTCTGTTTTTTGAACATGAACGTTATTTCAATGCTAGTGTCGTGGGTTTTCGTAATGTCTCCAGCCCGATTGACCCTCCAGCCACCCGTGTGATACATGGGCGTGAAGCTGAGTCCCTGCCAGAAAATATAAGACCAACCAGAGCTCGCTGAGACAGTATTTGGAGCCAGGAAGTCGTGCAAACCAATCCTACCAAACCCCAAAATGAGCAATCTTCGCCCTTTCTTAAAATTAACGTTATCTGAATGGTAGTGTCGTTGGGTTTCCGTAATGTCTCCAGCCCGATTGACCCTTCAGCCACCCATGTGATACATGTATGTGACCCTTATGGTCTGGTCACAACCCGCCGTGCGTTTTTTAGCACGTACGTTTTTTGGGGAGGCTACGGCCGCTACGTTTTTCTGAAAACGAAGGGAAGGAGTAGCAAATGCAGGGAGGAATCACGTCAACGCACATCACACGCACGGTTGCGCAAGGTGTGCGTACGTGGCACGCACGCCACGCATCGCCACTGGTTGCGTGTATCCTACGTTGCACACGTGGTAAGTGAGTTGTAAGTGCTTACAACGTGCTCACAAAGTACGATATCCGTGCGATTGCAACGTTATCGTACGTAGGCCATACTTACACGCGCTGCTCACGCACGGTGCCCTTACTTATTCGTACGTTGTAAGTGCGGCGAACGTGAGTTTTTTCCGCCCAATGTCGGAGGTATATACAGCATGACCTCCCGTTGTTCTCCCAAATTCCCAGCTGTTGCTGCCTCAACATGAAGCCCATTCCAAAGAAAAGATTCCTTTTTCTGATGCTGAAGGACCAGCTTCAAATGACAGCGCATGAGCACGAAATTTTATTACTTGCCTTGATAGGGAGAATGAGAGGCAACAGGGACGCCGATGCAGGAAATGTTGGGTTCGTCCATGAATTGAGAGGAGGAGGCTTTTCAGGCAGTACGAAACCTTGTTCAAAGAGCTCGAACGTGAATCGAGGGGATACCATGTCGGATACATTCGAATGGACCCATGTCTCTTCGCCGATCCCCTGCTCCGAGTGACCCCTCGAATCACCAGGGGAGTGGGGGTTGGGGCAAGGCGTGTGTGTCTTGATTTCTGCCATATCCATTGCTTGGTTTTGCTTTTGGAATTTGCTTTAAAATGTTATCTTATCATTTCACGCATTCATTCTGTTAATCCATTAATAGTAATGTCTCTATCTTGGTTATTTCTGAGATATGATACATTATTGCATTGTTCGTCAATAATAAAATACCGCGCCAATTATTCAAAGTCTCATTAATATAACTTCAAGATATAGGATCTTTTTGAAATATTTACTGTTGGGCCTTTCCTTTGGAGCTGCAGATGCAGCAAATCCCTTCTTTGGCGTCCTCCTACTTGACTTTTGGCGACGAAATGTTTGTACTCGTCCGTCGGCTGGACTTTTATATATACTGCAGAAATACGTGCGTTGTAATTGTGGAGTGTGTGCTTACTCCGTACGGTCCACGTGAGTTCTGTCAGCTCATTGGACACCTGTAGAGCAAGTGACCTTGGGAAAAGATTAAAACACTCACGGAGTCAGTGCGTTATGCGCACGTTGGCTGTAAAAGGGACGTGCGTCATCCGTACGTTGGTGAATCCGTAGCCCGAACGCATCTCGAACGCAGCGAAAGTTTTGCAGGCACTAAAAGTGCTACGGCGTGTTTGCATGCTCCTAAATCCGTACGGAAGCGGTACTCACCACGTACGGATCCCCACAATTTACCCACGTTTTTTGCACGTAGACAACACGCACTTGCACGTACGGTGGGTTGTGACCACCGCTTTACGTAAATACTGTTTGTTTGAACCTTACGTGCATACCATATGACCCTCACGTAAATTCGATACTATTTGACTCTTGCGCAAGTATACTATGTACCCCTTACATAATACTTTGTCATTTAAGCAGATATTATGTGATCTTTCCATAAGTACCATATAACCCTTACATAAATAATATGTGGCCCTTGCGTACGTAGTACGTGACATTTTGCGCGAATACTATATGACTCTTATGCGAACACTACGCGATCCTGATGTAAATACTATTGGGCCTTATGCAAGTACTTCTTTATGTCCCTTATGCAGTTGCTATATGACTCTTATGCAACTACTATGCTCGAACGTAAAACTGTGTGACCCTTATGCAAATCGTACGCGAACTTGACGTAATAACTCTATCTTTGACCCATATGGGAATCTTATATTGCCCTTACGCAAATCATGTGTTGCCTTTATCGTATACTATGTGACCTGTATGTGAATACAAAGTGATCCTAATGTAAATACTATGTGATCCTTATGTGAATATAATGTGATACTTATGCAAAAACTATTCGATCCTTATGCAAATAGTACGTGATCCTTATGGGGATACTATGTGACCCGTATTCTAATATTATCTGACCTTTATGCGAATACTATGTGATATGTATGTGAATACGATGTGACTCTTACGCAAATACTATGTGACTCTTACACGAATATTGTTTGGTTCTTATATGAGACCCATACGAGAATAGTATATAATATTGCATTGGAATAACAAATAAAATACATATTTAGAACATATGTTTGGTGAAATCTGAAATGTAACATTATGTATGAAATACGTTTACCCTGTTGAATATTCATATAAGAAACATTGACGTCATGAATATCTATTGTCTAACATTTTATAATGACATACGCACACATGGTGTTTACGTGTAGTATCGGTATTTATACTGTAGAGGCAGATTTATTATAATTTCATAAGCAAACAGAGCAGACCCTGATCAGACGACTCCTACATGCAACCGTCTACTATGGATCTACTCTGTATGCAAATGCTTGTAAAGGCGATTCTATAATAGTACTTGCGAGAAACAATTTCGCGTTTCTATAATAGTACTTGTGACAAAACAATATCACACACAAGCTTATAGAAAACAACATGACACACAAACTTATACATGTATTTAAACCGGGTATCGCTTTTCATTTTGAACTGGTAATAAAAAGCAAAGTCATATCATGGTTTGTGTCAGGTTATATAGACCAAAGATCGTGTCAGATGATATGACTCGTGACCTACTGGCTGAAAATAGGGTGTTCAGTTAGCCATATCGGTTTACGAGGTCATAATTGTCATATTTCTAAAAATCCATTAACCCTTTCGCTGCCAGACTCTGTCGTCTGCTAACTTTGTCGTCTGCTAAAAAATTTCATTCTTTTGATTTTCTTCATTTTTGTTTCAAAAACATAGTAACAGTAACAAACATTTTGGATCCTGATGAGACGCCGAATTACTCGGCGTCTCATCTGGATCCAAACTGTTTGCATAGGTAATCACAGATCCGGTAATGGCAGCGAAAGGGTTAACTTAGCTTTTGTCCCCGTGATAAAGGGTACTTTATTGTTTTATAAACTTCGGCCGCAATAGGTATTCACCATATGGTGTTGTTTCTATTCAAGGTTTCAGGTTGTGTGGTATAAATTAACAATATACACCACATATACGCATATGCAAACAAAGTAGACCCAGATCAGACGGCTCCCGAAGGAGCCGTCTGACCGGGGTCTGCTATGTATGCTTGTGGAATTATACAGTTTCAGATATGACCAAACATCCATGTGTTCATTTAAGAAATGAATGACGTGCTTCCGGTGTTCATGAGGTTATGCAACGCATAGCTTTACGAGCAAAGTTAGTGAAGCCCGAAGGGCTTCACGTGAATCTTTGCTCGTAAAGCTATGCGTTGCATAACCCATGAACACCGGGAGCACGTCATTTATTTCTTATATTTATATTCCATTGTATTTCTTATATTTAAGAAATGAATGACGTGCTTCCGGTGTTCATGAGGTTATGCAACTTTCTTTTTAGAATAAGGTTATATAAGGACGTTGCAGGGCGAATGTAAATATATACCATTGTACACTTTAACGCTTTCACCGTCGAAGTCGCATAAATGCACCACGACAAATAGTGCAGTCTCAGATCAGACGCCACCTTTTCAAGGCGGCGTCTGATCAGGGACTTCACTATATGTCTCAATATCTATTTCTATATATGTGCTTTATTCCTTTGAAATTTGCATTTATTTATCTCATTTCCTTATTTTACTGAATGTTTTAACAAACTTGGATTGCAGACGACAATTAGAAAGTTGGATCGATATTCATACATATATAATTTCTTACATGAATGTCCATGGAGTACATGTAAGGGGTTTTGTGATGCTGATGCATTCGACCCAAATTAAAACTTTATGTACGGTGACTGAATTAGTAGGTTGTTACCATTGATACTTGTATCTTTGTGAGGGACGCTCGTATATACATGTGGACATTCAATATTAGGGGCGTACCCTGGGCATATACACGTGCTTGAACAAACCGAAACTTAAACAATGCTGAAACTGTCTTAAAATGTTGATACCTCACTTTGCTAAAGTCCAAGATAATTTCACTCAAATGTACAGAATTTAGGGTTATGTGGTTTTAAAATCTTTGAAGTTTAGATAAAGGATAAATATGATACGCTGGTTGTTCAATTAACCAGTTTAACACGCACAGCAGAAGTCCAATCCTTTAATAACTATTTCATCATTGCTTACAGTAGTCCAACATGGCTCATTCGTGTCTTTAGAATATTTGCCCCCTTCCTGATGGCCATGTCTTTCAATTAACAACTCAAATAAGGGTTACCTAAGCGACACTCCAAGATAATTTTATTGAAATCTTAGCAGTGGTTTCACAGGAAAATATTTTGAAATTTCCACTTTAGTCATGGACAATTAGCCATGCCACTAGCGACCAAGTGTGTAAAACGTATAACAATGGTTTGAAAAAGAAAGTTATAGGATAACTCATACAAATATCTGACCACTGGTTTCAGAGAATATATAGAATGGTCTGTAACATTTCACTACATTAGAAGCCATATTTATAAAGGCAATTACCTATGCCCCTGGTATCAACATTTGTGAACGAATCCCAACGGCTTTGGTAGAGGGTAACCTTAACATTTCAGTAAGCTTTTTCAAGACTAAAACATTCTACTATTGCCAGTTAAAGAAAGTAAGTCTACCCCTGGTGGCCAACCTTTTAAGAGATCAAATAGTTTGAACAACGTTGAAAGAGGGTTGACTAAAGATAAGTCTGTCAAATTAGTGAATTACAGTGAAATCGGCCAATCGAACAGTTTTTTTTCTGCTGGTTGTCAGGGCAAACGAAGCTCTGCACGATTTTCTATGTTTTGAACAGAAAATGAAAGAGCCCTCACAATGACTGCTTCTATGAACGTTTATCACTGTGGACCCAGGTATTTTAGAAGTAGTGTAGTTTAACCCTTCGCTTGCAGAATTTTAAAATACATTTCTCCTTCTTTACCCATGCCCTGTTGTATAATTACATATATCTTCACTGTGTACTCGTATTTCGATGTGCAATCACTGCTGTGGAGTGCACTGGTTGCACAGTCAATTTGTAAATAGTGCTGACCCTGATGAGACAGCTCCTGTAGGCACTGTCTCATCTGGGTCTTCACTATTTACAGGTACATGTAGGTATATTGACGTGAATAGCAAGCGAAGGCTTAAGTTTATTTTTGATGACGGACAATGCATGCTGACGGATATATAAAACACTGTCAAACTAGTTTACATTGAATGCCTACTTTTGCTATAATTAAAAGCAACTGAAATAAATGATAAATAACATGTGTAGCTCTTTCGGCATTTTGAGTGATTAGCATTCGAATTAAATGGTTGTAGAAAGACACTTTGACGTTCGTTTTAAATACGACGTTGGTCAAATTTTGAGTTGGTTAAACGTTACGCAAAGACTAAAGATTAAAAATAAAATGTTCGTGTTCAAGCCCTCATATATAACCATGCCAATACTGGTGATACTTTGATAGCCATTTTCTATATACCAGCCGTTTGCGCAATGCAATGACCTTATTTAAAATCGTCGCTATACTATGCACCATTTAAGATCTACAAATTGACCTGCATTTAATAAAAGCCCTAATGTATGCATCATAACATGTATTGATTCTTTTCCATTCAATTACTTTCCCGTCTAATTTTGTTGATGTTGGATTAGTTGTAATTAAACCATTGTCGGCCTTGCGATAGTGGATTTAGCTTCAATTTGTGTGTATATATGCCTCTTTAAGCTAAATACATGTATACTGAAATATTAAGGCCCCAGTTTCTGTCATGTTTTGTTATAGCAATATTCATCTGTTATTAACACAAACTTTGGACATTACAATCAGTTATGTACACGTTAGATAGTATGTGTTTAAAATTGATGATCTAGCCAGTATATTTGCCGAAATACCTTTACGATTGTATCTTAACGATTCTAGAAACAATTATTCCTGGGAGAGGATGGGATCTATGCCTTAAACATTTCCTAGCATTGGTGCGTATCCAATAATTAGGATCAGGCACGCCCCTGTATAATATCACACTAAAACCCATTTGGGCCAGTCTGAAAAGTATATGATCGATTTATTACAAAGTTAATATTTTCCCTACAGCGAAAAGAAGGAATGTCAATCAGCCTTATACACATGGCACATAACATAATACTTTTAACATGACACTCGGCTTCTTAAGTAGGAATGGCACTCAGCCTTAAACCTGCGGCGCATTTCCTAACACAGCCATTATGGCACTCAATTCCTTTAGTGGGAATGTCACTCAGCCTTAAACACACGGCGCATATCCTAATACGATCATTATGACACCCAATTCCTGAAGTAGGAATGGCACTCAGCCTTAAACACGCGGCGCATATCCTCATACGATTAGTATGGCACTCAATTCCTTTAGTAAGAATGGCACTCAGTCTTATATAATGGTATCCAGCTACAACTATTAACGTTACACCCAGCTCTTTTAACCCATTATGTCATAGGCTATTTTTAGATACAACCTCTTTGAATAAATCTACCGAAAAGGAGCATTTACGAGAGAAAAGGAAAATTTTAGAATTTTGTAGTTTGAAACCATTGTGATAAATAGAGTATTTGCACCTATAGGAACACCTGCTCTATTTATCATAATGGTTTTACAAAATGACAAAAAGAGTCGTCAAAAGTCGTCAATATGAGGGAATGGGTTAATACAAGACTTGGAGTGTCGTATTTATCCTCCAAATGCTTTCATGCTGAGGTTTGTTTGAAATCGTGTTTATTCGTCGTTTTTGTTTGTTGTGGTGTCCCGACTTGACTTGGAATAACGTCCCTACACAAAGTGCAAAATATTTGCATGTCCTTAGTAAAAGGCGACATGCAAGCTAAACGCCTTAGAATCGCTCTAAATATGTCAGGGTTTTTTTTCCACATCAGTACAATGTTTATTCAATGGATCAAATGGTCTGTAATCATGCTGCGAAAATTAAATAGATGACATTAAATCTGAGCCTCACAATAGCATTTAACACTTTGATTCCCAGTGTTCTTTAAAATAACACAGGCAAACAGTGTTAACCCATTCCCACTTAGGCTATTTTTAGACCTAACCTCTTTGATTAAATCTACCAAAAAGGAGCATTAACTAGAGAAAAGGAAATTTTCAAAATTGTGTAGTTTTGAAACCATTGTGATAAATAGAGCATTTGCGCCTGCTCTATTTATCACAATGGTTTCACAAAGTGACTTTTTTACAGAACCGTCAAAAGGCGTCAATATGCGGGAATGGGTTAAAACCCAGATCAGATTATTTCTGAAGGATCCATCTGATCAGGATTTGCACGGTTTGCTGAACCTATCTATGTCAATGGCTTGTACCAGCAACAAGTTTGTAAAATGGATGGGTTCACAAAGAGATATGGGTGGGGTTTCATTAAATTAAACCCTTTATTCCATGAATATTCTTCTAAGAAATTAAGATTTAAATATTCATCTAAGAAATTAAGATTTAAATCATCGATATTTATATTAATCGCTATAATAACACATGGATGCGTTACCTTTCGACTATGAAAGACACTGTAGAATAGTGTCTATATGATACCATAAGCAAAACAAAGAGACCCAGAACAGACGGCCCCTGGTGTCATAATTTCTGATATGAATATTCATGGAGTAAAGGGTTCACCCTTTCACCGCCAATGTCGCAAAAATGCACCACGACAAATAGTGCAGTCCCAGATGAGACGCTGCCTTTTCAAGACGGTGTCTGATCAGGGACTTCACTTTTTGTCTCAAACTCTATATCAGTGTTTGTTTCCTTTGAAAGTTGCATTCATTTATCGTATCTCCTTATTTTACTGAATGAATTAATAAAATTTGACTGCAGACGACAATTAGAAATTAGGCACGGAAAGGGTTAATGAGTTTCCACTGTCCCATAAAAAGGTGAATTGTTTTACTAATTACAATAATCAAGCACATACATGTAAATATTGTAATCAGGATCTGCTCTTTTTGAAATAATATAGACATGATTCTACAGTTTCTGTCATTGCCAAAGCAATGTTTATATGCATTTATAGAAGTTAACCCTTCTCTTGCTGAATTTTGAAATACAGTTCTCCTTTTTTACCCATGCCCTGCTGTATAATTACATATATCTTCACTGTGTACAAGTATTTCGCTGTGCAATCACTGCTGTTGAGTGCACTGGTTGCACAATCAACTTGTAAATAGTGCAGACCCTGATGAGACAGCTCCTGCAGGAGCTGTCTCATCTGGGTCTTCACTATTTACAGGTAGGTATATTAACCTGAATAGCAAGCGGAGGGTTAATTTATATTTATGATGTCATTATTTCGTGGAGTCAATGGTTAATTTTAGCTTTACGAATACGTTCTGCCAGTCTTTTATGTATATTGTTTTATGCGAGGACATTAACTGGTTTTTATGGGTCATAGCTTATTTTCATACACAAAATTCAATTACCCTAAATGTTAGTAACTAATTTAACAATGGAAATGTGGATCTACTCTGTTTGCAAATGCATGAAAAGTCCTTCAAATGAAGGACCAGGTTAATGAATATATTATTTCCTACAGAAAGCTGTGAATAAGAAACTAGAATATACATAAGGGTAGTTTCTTTTCTTATCCACTGCTTTCTGTGGAAAATAATATCTGTATTGCTGCTGTCCTATATATGTTAACAAAAATAACAACACGACTTCTTTGCAGGGTATTTAACCCTTTCGGTGCCAAATTTCTAACTGTCTTCTTCGATGTATTTTTTTAAAATCATTCGGTAAAATAAGGAAATGAGATAAACAAATGCAGATTTCAAAGGAATAAAACACAGATAAAGAAATAGAGATTGAGACAAAAAGTGAAGTCCTTGATCAGACGCCGCCTTGTAAAGGTGGCGTCTGATCTGGGACTGCACTATTTGTCTTGGTGCATATATACATGTACGACATTGGCGGTGAAAGGATTAATGTGGGCGAGTAGAGGCTGTTGTGATGTATGAGAGAGTCAGGATTAAATGGGATATACCGTAGAATATGCCCGAAGCGGCCATTCATTCACTGAACATATGTGTCTTATAAAGCAGCTGGTTGCTTAATGCAGGGCAAAAGTAATACAGAAAGCTCCTATAAGGGCTTTCTGCACTATTTTTGACCTGTATTAAGCTACAACATGCATTATAGACTCATACTTAGACGTAGGCTGATGGTCGCTTAAGAATGTTCTGTTGTATAATTATCAGTGATATAGTCAAACAACTAGGTCTGACGGGTCACGGGTTCGCCGAGTCCATTTATAAGGGAGATCAGCATATCGGACATCCACGTGTCATTTTTAAAAGAAAATATTTAGTTATAGTTACAAACAATAAGCGGTTTAGTTATCGGAAACATAGCGCAGTGGATAAGTCGTAGGGCCATAAGGAAGTGGCAGGGCTCATTTTATTAAACGCGGGTTCGAGTCTCGCATCAACCTAAAACATTTTTATTTTGCTAAAAAGATATTAAGGATTCTACAATTACTTAGTATTATATTTTGATTGATTTTTGCCATTTAACTTCCAATTTCATTTCAACCAGCATATATTTTCATTGTTATATATCTACCATGAAATATCTCTAAACCGGACACCCAAAAAATAAGTCATTGTTGGCCTTTAAGGCAGGCGGCATCATAGTTTAGGAAAAGGGCAATGCAGAAAGCTCGCTTAAGAGCATTTTGTATTGATTTTGTTCTGTATTAAGCAGCCAACTGTCTAAAAAGCTCACATTCGTCCTTACTGAGTGATCGGTTCATAGACGTACGTTTTACTGCAATTCATTTAATTTCAATAACAAATAACTTTCTCCCTCACTGGCAGTGTCCGTCTCGAATTTGTCAACTTAATTAGCATGCCAGGTCTGAAGTGATCTGTGCTTTCATCTATAATAATGTCTGATGCCAAATATGTCCTCAACGCGAGTAGTACAGTGACGAACATGTGTTTAAATGGTCAGTATAATTATAAAGTACGAATTAAAATAATGCTTTACTATTCACTCAAGATTAAAAAAAAGTTTTAAGGTCAATGCAGGATTCGAACCTACGCTGAATAAAAATACTACTCTCGCAATGCCTTCTGAGTACCTAGTGTTTACCTACTGCGCTAAACTGCTGACAATAATTCTGCCTTCAGTTTTATCTAATATATTAAACCCGGCCGTTTAAAAAATGGTCCGAGAACATGCGGAATGCTGCTCTACCTAAAACATGGACTCGACTGACCTTTGACACGTCAGACCTAGTTGTTTGACTATACTAAAAGATATGATTTAATAGTAAGAAAGGCTACTCGCACCTGTCCCGTTTTGAGTAGCTTTAGTAAATTGAGAGTTGTTTCCCCTTCCATATCTAGGTTCCCGCTAATACATTGGTATGTGTACCCTTCGCCCGCCATCCGCGACTTGACTCGACAAACAGTGTAGACCATAATCAGGGGACGTCTTCAGGGGCCGTCTGATAGGGGTCTACACCGTTTACCTAAAGTCGTGGTCCCGTCCCGCCGTACTTGCAAGTGCGTGCAGTCTACTTGCAGAAACGTGGGTAAAATTTGGGGATCCGTACGTGGTAAGTACCGCTTCCGTACGCAAACACGCGGCAGCACATTTAATGTATGGGAAGCTTCGCTGCGTTCGGGCTAAAGATTTATCTCAGTACGCGTGGCGCGCGTCCCTTCTACAACCACTGAACGCACAACGCACTGCCTTCGTGGGTCACTTGCTCATGGTCACTTGCTCTACGGACGGCACCCTAAGCACGTGCGTGCTGCTCATGTGATAAGTGAGTGGCATGTCGGCGTGCTCCCAAAGCCGTACGGAGGCGGTACTCACCACGTACGGATCCGCAAGTTTTGCCAACGTTTGTGCAAACAGACAGCACGCATTTCCAAATACGGCGGGATGTGACCACGGTTTAAATGAACATTCATGTCATATTATTTTATATCACATACGCACGCAGGAACTCTCAAGCGCACGCACGCATGCGAGGCACGCACACATACACACATACACAATAACGCACGCAAAAACAATATTCTACGTTTTGTTTGCTCAAAGGCGATACAGGCAATCATCGCCGAACAAGTAAAAAATCTAACTGTATCATGTATATGAGTCATTAAATCATGTGAAAATGGAATGTTAAACATAGACATACTGTTCTATTTTTGAATCTATCGATAAGTGCGACCAAATTTGAACAGAGACCTAAAAAATTGCAAGCAACTACAAATGTAGTTCCATATTCCTCACCTTTCTCTGATGTGTCTCGAC
Organism: Azorinus chamasolen; assembly: GCA_963576725.1. NCBI lineage: Eukaryota > Metazoa > Mollusca > Bivalvia > Cardiida > Solecurtidae > Azorinus > Azorinus chamasolen. The sequence goes on along the minus strand of OY755241.1, from coordinate 72,891,734 downwards.
TGGGGCTTATGTATCGTGCTATTATCGATAAGGTTTGAACTGGCACTCATCACTTTCCGCCGAGTTTCGTCGATGAAAAATCGTGAATTTCCGTTGACTGTATAAATAAAATCCGCATGCGTCACGTGTGTATTCGGAAGGATAAAAACAGATTACGGAAAAAGGTGGAATATTCATGCAGTGCCAAGTCAAACCTTATCGACAATATTTTATTTTATCCTGTGATATCAGCTTTGAATTGTTTACTTTCTTTGCGAGCAAACATCACGTGACGATCAGGTTGAATAGCTCATTTGCATCTTGTGTACGACTCGTTAATTAGGGACTCCTATTGTAATCTTTTTTCTGACAAAAAGACCGATCTTTTCAATGTTTTGCAGAATAAAGTGATATAAAGATATAAAAAGGACTTTAACCCTTCTCTTGCTATTTACAAATTGATTGTGCAACCAGTACACTCCACAGCAGTGATTACACAGCGTAATACTTGTAAACAGTGAAGATATATGTAATTATACAACAGGACATGGGTAAAGAAAGAGAAATGTATTATAAAATTCAGCAAGAGAAGGGTTAAATGGCAGCTGTCATCCAGACCGACTTGCTTACGTCATTTACATGTTATATTACACCTGTGCAGTATAAATAATTTCGTTTTATTAATTTGGATACAGAAATGCCATGTGATAAAAAAATATTCCAGTGGGCTTTGGTAATTTCCGATTCAGAGGCTGACTGGGTGTCCACGTGGTTTCCCTTGTCATTTATGTTTCAAAACGGAATAGGCCGTAGGTCAACCTTTGGTATGCTCAGCGCTGTCTGACTCATATTTGCAAACAACATCGAGTCAGATGAGAGGCCTGGTAACTCAGCGTCTCTACAGGATCCTAACTGTTTGGCACTGGGTTAATTCGCTTGCTATTCACGTCAATATACCTACCTGTAAATAGTGAAGACCCAGATGAGACAGCTCCTGCAGGAGCTGTCTCATCAGGGTCTGCACTATTTACAAGTTGATTATGCAACCAGTGAACTCCACAGCAGTGATTTCACAGCGAAATACTTGTACACAGTGAAGATATATGTAATTATACAACAGGGAATTGGTAAAGAAGGAGAAATGTATTAAAACAATCAGCAAGAGAAGGGTTAAGTTTTCCAGTGGACAAAGGGTTTATGAAAATCAGGGAATATCCATGCGCCAGTATATAATATTAATTAAAAAATACAGGTAAACTGCATTGATGTTACTTGAGTAAAATTCCAATCTGAAAAGCAAGAATTGTTCCTAACAGAGTGACATTTATTCCACTAGAGGTCGCTGTGTCTGTATCTCAACTTCTACAGCGTTCTTGCAGAAGTTCTACGTCACAGTAGTCGAACGCAGCGTACCAGCCCACGACTTGTTCTCCCTCATAGTCGTCTGTCTCGTAAGCTTGTCAACGTCACCGCTGTAACAGGGATTTTTCTTCACTTCTCGGACATACGCAAGGCATTCCGAACGACACACTCCTGGTGTACAGTATTCCTAGACTCGAGTTTTAATGGTGGCTGTTTGTTGATGACTGTAAAATAAATACAGAAAAAACCTGTTTACAATGAACACCCAAACTTAGTTCTATCACCTTGCATTAAGCAACGACTGATCTTACTGTAGAACCATGTTTTAGTATTCGTTGCGTAAGATATGAACACACAGGTGGTATACCACCATATATTACATGCCTAACCAACATACCTGACAACTGGCATAAGTATAGCAGTCAAGTGCAATTTGTGGACGTGCATTCGATGGTTACAAAAGGCGTTTAATAACATGGCATCCAGAAAAAACGGTATACTATTTCTGACATTAACATGCTTCGAAGCATTAGCTTTGGTTTAGTATGTGCAACAAAATCCACAATATATAGCAACGTGTAAGAAAGACGCACGAAAAAACAAATATCTGTCACACGACAAAATCACGTTACCATAATATAAATGAAAGTATTCTCCCAGAGGCAGATACTCAATGAGTAAAGGTCGCATATGTAAGCGATTAAGTAATCACGCCCATAAACTGCGAGTGGTCAGTTTGATAATAAGCATACATAGCGGGAAACTACAAATGACGGAGGTGACATTTCATTACATACATTAAAAACTACAAACTTAAGCATAGTGGGAAACTACGAAAGATCGGTTGGGACAAATCATTACACACATTACAACTTTCAGATTTCAGACTTAAATGCTATTAAAATCTTATAGAACATTCATACTTCAAACTTCATAGTTCACACTTCAAACATCAGACAGTTCGCGTGTTAAGTGTGAGCTACGGAGCTTGAAATGTGTATATTCTATAAGTTTTTAATAGCATTTATGAAGTTTAAGAGTCCTCACGTTGGACCATTGAGAACAGACAAGTCACAGTCGTTGACACAACCGCTCAGTATAGAAAAGTGATCCATACCTAGTACTTGAAAACAACCTGAAACAGTGAGCCATACTTAGTACTTGAAAACAACCTGAAACAGTGAGCCATACCTAGTACTTGAAAACAACCTGAAACAGTGAGCCATACCTAGTACTTGAAAACAACCTGAAACAGTGAGCCATACCAAGTACTTGAAAACAACCTGAAACAGTGATCCGTACTTAGTACTTGAAAACAACCTGAAACAGTGAGCCATACTTAGTACTTGAAAACAACCTGAAACAGTGATCCATACTTAGGACTTGAAAGCAACCTGAAACAGTGAGCCATACCTAGTACTTGAAAACAACCTGAAACAGTGATCCATACTTAATACTTGAAAACAGCCTGAAACAGTGATCCATACTTAGTACTTGAAAACAACCTGAACCAGTGATCCATACTTAGTACTTGAAAGCAACCTGAAACAGGGATCCATACTTAGTACTTGAAAACAACCTGAAACAGTGATCCATACTTAGTATTTGAAAACAACCTGAAAAAAGACAAGTGCCCGTGTAACCATTACTTCGTTCTGAAAAATATATTTAGATTTACTCGAATTTTGACCTAAATTAGTCCTGTTTATTAACAATTCGATTACGTTTTTGTTCTAGAACCTATTGGCAAAGTGTCAAGTAATTTGGATCCTGATGAGACGCCGACTTACTCGGTCTCTCACCTTGATCTAAACTGTCTGCAAATTCGAGTCAAGTCGGTGTAAGCCTAACAAGTGTTAACCCATTCCCTCATAGGCTATTTTTATTTCCAACCTCTTTGAATAAATCTACCGAAAAGGAGCATTAACTAGAGAAAAGGAAAATTTTAGAATTTTGTTATTTAAAACCATTGTGATAAATAGAGCATTTGCTCCTATGGGAGCAAATGTTCTATTTATTACAATGGTTTCACAAAGTGACTTCTTCAGAGTCGTCAAAAGTCGTCAATATGGGGGAAAAGGTTAAACCACTCTGAGAAATATTTTGATAGGTTCTGGAGATGGTACATATTTAAATGCATTCCATGAAAATTTCGATAACCTGTCAGTATGTATGAGTACTCATATGTCATATAGGACACTAGGTCGTATATTAAATATGTCATATAGCGCAAAGTCACTGGGTTATGGTTTTAGAGATGCTATATGTTTTCATGTCGCATTCATTGCAGCTTTCCATAAACGATCGATATAGATGAACACACACTAAATTTGGTATGCAGCACACCACTGAGCCATGGCTTTCGAGATGGTACATGGACAAATGAATACACACTTTATAAAAGCTAATGATTACACACTCTATAAAGTCTAATGATTACACACTCTATAAAGGCTAATGATTACACACTCTATAAAGGCTAAATGATTACACACTCTATAAAGGCTAATGATTACACACTCTATAAAGGCTAATGATTACACACTCTATAAAGGCTAATGATTACACACTCTATAAAGGCTAATGATTACACACTCTATCAAGGCTAATGATTACACACTCTATAAAGGCTAATGATTACACACTCTATAAAGGCTAACTTCGTTTTACAGAAGTTATCGTAAATTCTAATATACAGTAGTCGCATTTTCCACGATCTTTACCAAAACGGGTCCCAGATGCGTGGAATGCCAAATAGTCAACAGTTCCTGAAAAGAATTGAGCATATATATGACGTCCGATGTTTTTCAATAGAGTTTTTGTACTGCAATGGTGGAAAATTTTAAACCTGACAACTTAACCTATTCCCTCACATTGACGACTTTGTAAAAGTCATTTTTTGAAACCATTGTAATAAATAGAGCATTTGCTCCTATAGGAGCAAATACTCTATTTATTACAATGGTTTCAAACTACAAAATTCTATTTTTTTCCCTTTAGGATTAACCACTGTCTGCATTATTTGACTCTCATCGCATCATAATCTGTAATATTTGTTCTCGAGCGGCTCTCTGGGAATGCAGACATTATTATATTCCCTCACATTGACGACTTTTGACGACTCTGTAAAAGTCATTTTTTGAAACCATCGTAATAAATAGAGCATTTGCTCCTATAAGAGCAAATACTCTATTTATTACAATGGTTTCAAACTACAAAATTCTAATTTGTTCCCTTTAGGATTAACCCGTGTCTGCATTATTTGACTCTCATCGCATCATAATCTGTAGTATTTGTTCTCGAGCGGCTCTCTGGGAATGCAGACATTATAAGCCGGATTAACCAGCGTCTACATTGTTTGACTCCCACCTCATCATTATCTGTAGAATTTGTTCTCGAGCGGCTCTTTGGGACATGGGTCTTTTTGAATGCAAATAATGTAGACCAACATTAGCTTAGCTAAAAAAAAAAGATTATCGGCTAGGGTCTGCACTGTATGCCATCCAACTTATCATAATCTGTAAAATTTGATTTTGAACAGCTCCCTGGGACAGGGGTCTTTTTGAATGCAAACAGTGTAAGCACATATGTGGCTTCATTGTTTGAACCTGTAGAATTTGTTCTTGAGCGGCTCTGTGAGAAAAGTGTCTTTTGCAATGCAAACAAGTAAGTAAATAAGTAAGTAAGTAAGTAAGTAAGTAAGTAAGTAAGTATTTTATTATTGTGACATGTGCATATTATACAAATCATATATAACATATCAAATATTTAAATGATTTAGCACCCGGCTCAGTGAGCCTATAAGTCACCATTTCAAACATCTACATTGTATATCACAGATATATTCAATATGTACATATATATATATATGAGTAATACGTTAACAATAAAATTACCTCAATCATACGAAATTGGCATTTCTTCTTAGGTTAGTTGCTTTCACTAAGAACATTGCCAGTTTCCTAGGATATAATGACATTATTTTGACAATTGATGTCAACTGGAATGTTTGGTGAATCAAGGAAAAGGTCACGAAAATGTGACTCTATTCGTAAGTCTCTATAAAAAGTACACTCAAGTACAAAGTGTTTTTTGTCCTCCACAGTTTGATCATTACAAAGTCTACATAGTCTCTGATCACGTGGCTCACCTGTGTAGCGACCTGTTTCTATTCGAAGCGGTAAAATGCCTGATCAAAACTGACTTAATACAGATCGTTCGTTTCTGCTAAGGTTAAGTCTTACATATATAGTCCTCGCAGTGAAAAGTAGTTTTGAGTAGTCTGCTTGTTCCAAGCTCCTGTACCTTTTCAAGGTCGTGAAAACAAATATATCCATAAAAGTTGCTGATAAGTGAACGAACATGGGACAGGTTTATTACAGTTTTATTGTGTAAGTTCTCTACAAGACCGAGTTCTGACATTACAGATTTCATGTCTTCTGACCAATTATTTCTGCTCTTGTGATAGTCCGTTTCAAACACCTGTTTCGTTATTCTGGAATCGTCCATTAACACCAGTATATTCCAGTCTAATCATTGACACTCGCCGTCTATATACACTAGGTACCCAGTCTGTGTCCCCAGTCATAGCTAGAATAGGTGTAAACCGGTGAACCCCCAGAAAATAGCGCATTGCTCTATTTTGAATGTTATCAATGGACTGATTATTTCTGAACCCCAATACTGATGAGCAATAGTCAAGGATCGGTGTTACGCACGACTGATAGAGTTTTTCGAAAGAGCTAAAGCCTAAGTCCTTCAAATCTTGTACTTTACTAATAATACTGCCCAGTGCGCGACCCGCTCCCTTCCCTAAAGCCTCGCAGTGTGAAGTATAATTATTCTTTTCATAAAAAATAACGTCAAGGTACTTGTGTTTCTCCATAGTTTCTAAAATATTTCCGCCGATCGTAAACTGGTAGTTACTTCGTTGGTCACGTCCTTTTCTGAAATGCATGCATTTTGATTTATCTGTATTTATCAAAATTCGCCACCGTTTGCACCACTCATGAACAATATTCAACATTGTCTGTAGGTTATCCTCAGATAGAGCCATTAAACAGATGTCGCCTCCGTAAGCTAAGACTGAAAGTTTCTGGTCACCTGTTGGAATTCCTAGGTCAAAGTCATTGACCTCCAGTATAAGGTCATTCGCGAAGACGGAATACAATGTCGGCGATGAAGCACAGCCTTGCTTGACTCCAGTTGAACAAGTGAACCAGTCTGTGAGTTTATCATTGATACGAAAACACGACACCGAGCTGGCATTATATATATTTTTCACTGACGTATAAAACTTGCCGTCAATTTTATTTAATAATAGCTTATAAAGCAGCATGTCTCTATCAATATAGTCAAAACAACGTCTCATATCAATGTACGCAGTAAAGGCGGTTTTATTGTTTCTAGTAATACTGTCCGGTGTAAATAGTTACTAAATACGTGTTCTTTGCACGATCGCTGCTTCCTGAAACCGTTTGGTCGTCTGATAAAATATCATTATCTTCCAGATAAGCCATTAAGCGGTTATTAAGAACGGATGTGTATAGCTTGCTGACACACGATAGTAGACTGATACCTCTATAGTTCATTGGGACACGTTTGTATGAGCACGGGTCTTTCAATATTGGGCAAATTATAGCCCTCCTCCACAATGAAGGTATCATGTTTGAGTCTAAGACATATTGAAACAATTGCTGTAACGTAGCTATAATAACTGGACTTTTCAGGACGTCATATGGTATCTCATCTACTCCATACGCTGATCCGTTTCTCGACTTTTGAACTACACGGGCGACTTCCTCTATTGTTATATTGTAATTAAGTTCTGGGTTTGACTCATAAAGAGGATCATTCATGTTGTTTTCTATAAGAGTTTTGTGGGTTTTTGCTCGGTCATAATGAGTTTCGTCGAAGTCTGTTTCTTCATCACAATTGTACAGATTATAGAAATCTTGTTTTCACTTGTCAAAGACTGCATTTTCACATCTGCAAGTGTTCCCGTCGTCGTCTACAATCTCAATTGGGATACTTCTGTTTTTACGCGGACCCATATTTTTAATCTTTCTCCAGAACTCGTTCGGATTTGATGTAATTATATCTTCCAGTTCTAGCGCTTGAGACCGCCTGTATGCACGTTCAGTACGATGTAATAGCCTGTCAAATGAGTTCCGCGCGTTAATAGATTCACTGTGTAGACGGGTCTTTTCGCGACCGTTTCCGCGCCATTTCAAGAAATTTTCAATGCAAACAATGTAAGCCAATATTAGCTGCCAGGGTCTTCACTGTCTCACACATGTTCTTGAGCGACTCCCTGAGAAAAGTTTCCATGGCAAATATTGTAAACCCATACTATCTGCTAGTATCTGCACTGTTTGACACCTATCAGACTACCTGCCAGTGTCTGCAGTGTTTGATACCTACCAGACTTCCTGCCAGTGTCTGCAGTGTTTGACACCTATCAGACTACCTGCCAGTGTATGCAGTGTTTGACACCTATCAGACTACCTGTCAGTGTCTGCATTGTTTGATACCTATCAGACTACCTGTCAATGTCTGCTGTGTTTGACACCTACCAGACTACCTGTCAGTGTATGTGGTATTTGACACCTATCAGACTACCTGCCAGTGTCTGCAGTGCTTGACACCTACATGTACCAGACTATCTGCCAGTGTATGAAGTGTTTGACATCAACCAGACTACATGCCAGTGTCTGCAGTGTTTGACACCTATCAGACTACCTGCCAGTGTATGCAGTGTTTGACACCTATCAGACTACCTGTCAGTGTCTGCATTGTTTGATACCTATCAGACTACCTGCCAATGTCTGCTGTGTTTGACACCTACCAGACTACCTGTCAGTGTATGTGGTATTTGACACCTATCAGACTACCTGCCAGTGTCTGCAGTGCTTGACACCTACATGTACCAGCCTATCTGCCAGTGTATGAAGTGTTTGACACCTATCAGACTACATGCCAGTGTCTGCAGTGTTTGACACCTATCAGACTACCTGCCAGTGTCTGCAGTGTTTGACACCTATCAGACTACCTGCGAGTGTCTGCAGTGTTTGACACCTAACAGACTACCTGCCAGTGTCTGCAGTGTTTGACACCTATCAGACTACCTGCCAGTGTCTGCAGTGTTTGACACCTATCAGACTACCTGCGAGTGTCTGCAGTGTTTGACACCTAACAGACTACCTGCCAGTGTCTGCAGTGCTTGACACCTATCAGACTACCTGCCAGTGTATGCAGTGCTTGACACCAATCAGACTACCTGCCAGTGTCTGCAGTGTTTGACACCTATCAGATTACCTGCCAGTGTATGCAGTGCTTGACACCAATCAGACTACCTGCCAGTGTCTGCAGTGCTTTACACCTATTTTACTACCTGTCAGTGTCTGCAGTGTTTGACACGCGGGAAATTTATTCTCGTGCAAAAGGGTATAATTGCATTGAAAACAGTATAGACTCAGATCAGCCTTTGGGGTCTGCACTGTTTAACATCCATCAGAATCTTTATAAAGGTGTTATTTGTCTTTCAATACTGGCTAACACTTAACGGGAAATCTTATCATAAAGGTGCTCTGTAATCTGTATCTATACTATTTGCAATGCGATGAATCAATCTATTCCCGCATATTGATGCCTTTTGACGCCTCTGTAAAAGTCACTTTTTGAAATCATTCTGATAAATAGAACACCGTAGATAAAACCTTCATTCTTCTTGTAGGTGGCGGTCTAGGTCTAGTGGTAAAGCGCTTGACTATCAGTCCGGAGGTTCGGGGTTCAAATCCCAGTCCCTCCCGGATATTTCAGAGACGCTTTTCCGTGTCTCCCACCCGCACATCCTCTCCACCCAGGGGTTAAAATGGGTATATGTGAGGGTCACTCGCCGGTACTGCGGCTGCATGATTGTGCCATATGTTAGCAGTGCACAATAATGTAGGCCAGTGACTCAATGACCAGGGGAGTAAATATACAGTCGGCTGAGCGGTCATTCGGACTGAAAGTAGATTTTAACTAGGTACTTTACTCTTTTTTTTTACTTGGACCAACAAGTGGATAAACCTTTAGGCTGTTTGGACCAACACGTGGATAAAACATTTAGGCTGCTTGGACCAACACGTGGATAAACCTTTAGGCTGCTTGGACCAACACGTGGATAAAACTTTAAGGCTGCTTGGCCCAACACGTGGATAAAGCTTTAGGCTGCTTGGCCCAACACGTGGATAAACCTTTAGGCTGTTTGGACCAACACGTGGAAAAAACATTTAGGCTGCTTGGACCAACACGTGGATAAAACCTTTAGGCTGCTTGGTCCGACACGCGGATAAAACATTTAGACTGCTTTCAACCAAAACGTGGATAAAGTATTTAGGCTGCTTGGCCCAACATGTGGATAAAACATTTACTAGGCTGCTTGGACCAAAACGTGGATAAAGCATTAAGGCTGCTTGGACCAACACGTGGATAAAACCTTCAGTCTGCTTTCAAGCCTTGGACCAACACGTGGATGAAACATTTACTAATAGGCTGTTTGGGCCAACACGTGGATAAACCTTTATACTGCTTGGCCCAACGCGTGGATGAAACTTTTAGGCGGCTTGGTGTACACTTTGTACACTCAAAACATGTATATTACCACTTCAAAACACACCAGTGTTGACTTTGCTACTAAGGGAATAGTCACTGGAAAAATGTGTTCGCGTTTAGTCTGTTAACCAATACCTGATTAGCATTTGCAAACATCTAGGACCCAGATGGGACGCTTGGGATCCAAGCTGTTTGACACTCCGTTAAATATTTTCTCAAAAGCTTTTCGAATCTGAACCAGTCAATATTATACCACATCTAGTTTTGAGCAGGCACCGTTCTCTTTAATGCAAAAGGGGTAAGGGTTAACCCATTCCTTCATATAAACGTGTTTCATAAATTTGCAAACAGAGTAGCCCCAGCTCAGACGGCTCCTACAGGAGCCGTCTGATCGGGATCTGCTCTGTTTGCTAATGGAATTTAAACAATCTGTTTCTTTATATTCTAAAATTACTACAACGTTCGACCTTCCATATTTCATTATTAGTTATATAACTATTTTGTTCATGCATATTTAGGAGGTATTGACATTTGGACTAAACTTAGAACAGGGAAAGGGTTAACTTAGGGGCACTTACCAATCGCATGGTTATATGTATACACCATACATGTACAATACCTATCCTAAACTATAGAAGGGTTGAAGTTCAATTTCATTCCCGAACAATCAATACTGATTATCACTGGGGGGCGAAATTCGTAAGAAGGTGTGAATGTTCGTGACTTGTGGTCAGTCTGTATCGCATTGGACACGATGAAATCACGTGATAAGCATTGCGCGAATTCAAAACGTATGCTTCGCTATTCACGTCGCATGTGTTGTATAGATCAGAACAACAATAAGATAGGAAACGGATACAGTTCAATACAGGAGAAACGTCATCATGGGCCATTTTAGTAAGTGTAAATTGTTTGTGTTCGTTTCACGTTTTATTACAGCCGTCCAGATGAGATGCGTAAATTAAAACATTTCAAGAATAGCTTCTTTATTTCTCCGCCAAACCCTTTCTTGTGACGCCTCTTTAGACTCGTCACAACATAGGGTTTGGTATAGAATGACGATTTCAGTATTTGAGTACGGACCATTGCCTCTTGCCCTGAATGTTAAAATCAGTTTGGTTTTCTTATGTCTTACATTTGCCATAGTTTCATCAACGAGCTGTAAGACAGCATGCTAATTGTGTGATGGTTGCCATGCAAAAATGTTGTCACAGGTTGCCAGTACATGTATTAATATTTTGCCCCCTCTCTCTCTGTCTCTCTCTGTCTCTGTGTCTGTCTGTCTGTCTGTCTGTCTGTCTCTGTCTGTCTGTCTGTCTGTCTGTCTGTCTGTCTGTCTGTCTGTATGTATGTATGCCTGCCTGCCTGCCTGCCTGCCTGCCTGTCCGTCTGTCTGTCTGTCTGTATGTCTCTCTCTCTCTCTCTCTCTCTCTGTGCCTCTGTCTCTCTCTCTGTGTCTCTGTCTCTGTCTCTGTCTCTGTCTCTCTCCACCTCTCTGTCTCTCGCTCTGTCTCTGTCTCTGTCTCTGTGTCTCTCTCTGTCTCTCTGTCTCTCTCTCTCTCTCTCATAAATTTGTGTGCTATGGTTTCAGCATGTAGTTTCCCCCATTTCCTTTACAAGAAACAACATAAGAGTGTCAAACTGTAGGGATCCAGATGAGATATCATTTTACTTGGAATCTCATCTGGATCCAAATTGCTTGTAAATGATGGCTTGGATTGCCTTGAGATGAAAGAGCTAACTCAGTCCCTCATAGCCTATTTTTTATACCCTTCCTGCTTAACCCATCCTCATAGGCTATGTTTAGATCCAGACTCTTTGAATTCATCTACCGAAAAGGAGCATTAACTAGAGAAAAGGAATAGTTTAGAATTTTGTAGTTTTGAAACCATTGTTATAAATAGAGCACTTGCTCCTAAGGAGCAAATGCTCTATTTATTACAATGGTTTCAAAAAGTGACTTCTGCAGAGGCGTAGAAAGGCGTATTCATGGAGGAAAGGGTTAAAAAGACCTAGAATAAATACTGAACAGGAGCATTTAGTAATTTACCAATGAAAAGGAGCATTAACTAGAGAAAAGGAATAGTTTAGAATTTTGTAATTTGAAACCATTGTGATACATGGAGCAATTGCTTCTTAGGAGCAAATGCTCTATTTATCACAATGGTTTCAAAAATTGACTTATGCAGAGGCGTAGAATGACGTATTTATGGAGGACCGGGTTAAAAAGACTTAATAAGTAATTTACCAGAGAAGATGATCATTTTAGAACTGTGTAGTTTAAAAACTATTGTGATATTTATCTTAATGGTTTCAAAATGTGACTTATACATGTACAGATGTGCTTTTAGAAAGTAAAGAACCGGATCATTCAATTTCCATTAGCAAACAGAACAAGCCCTGATCAGACGGTTCCTATAGGAGCCTTCTGAGCTGGGTCTATTCTGTTTGCATATGCGTGAAAACATTTATATGAGGGAAAGGTTTAAACACATCCCTAATTTGTTGTATAAATAAATTTAGGTCCAGTGCAGTGCAGTACAGTTCATTTTTTAAAGTTATTTAACATCCGATTTGGATATAAACTATTTAAAGAAAGAGCTAACCCAGTCCCCCATAGGCTATTTTTATATCCTTCATCTTAACCCATTCCCTCTTAAGCTATTTTTGAGATCCACCCTCTTAAATTTAATCTACCGAAAAGGCGCATTAACTAGAGAGAAGGAAACGTTTAGAACTTTGTAGTTTTAAAACCATTGTGATAGAGAAAATGCTAAATATTTATAACAATGGTTTCAAAAGGTGACTTATACAGAGGTGCTTTTAGAAAGTAAAGCACTAGATCATTCAAATTCAAATGGCAAACAGAACAGTCCCTGATCAGTCGGTTCCTATAGGAGCTTTCTGACATGGGTCTATTCTGTTTGCAAATGTGTGAAAACATTAATATGAGGAAAAGGTTTAAACCTATTCCTAATCTGTTGTACATGTATAAATGAAATTGGGTCCAGTGCAGAGCAGTATTGTTCCTTTATTTAAAAAGGTGATTTAACATCCGATTTGCAAAATTGTTGAAAGAGTTTGACCTCAGTCTAAACAGTAATTGAGGTTTAACCCTTTCAGTGATGAAGTTTGCCAGTCTATTCGGTATAAATCTTGGACTGAGACTTTGCTAGAGAAGTTTAACCCGTTACTCCATAAATATACCTTCTTTTCTATGCCTTTGCGAACAGAGTAGACCCAACTCAGGCGGCTCCTATGGGAACAGTTTGACCAGGGTCTGCTCTGCAGCTTATGCAATAATAAAGATATGAAATAATGATTCTGCAGTTTCTTCTTTGACAAAAAGAGTATGTGTTAATGTGCCATCTTAAGAAATAATCTAATTAATTTTCATGTTTTAATTTCTTTAATGAATACCCATGGTGTAAAGGGTTGAATGGCAAATGCTATTGCATTGCTTCCACTGATGCCATCAACCAGCACGAAATGTTTCTAACACAGACTGCAGCAAGACAATACAACTTTTTTATTACATTGTTTAAAACCTTCCGTGCCACAATGACGGGTTTATGATATCACATGCAAACAGTTTGGATCCAGATGAGACGCCGAGTAACTCGGCGTCTCATCAGGATCCAAACTGTTTGACACTCTGCTTACTGTTTTATAAAGAAAATGGAAGAAGTGCACACACTGACACTAAAAATAAACGAATCTATGCCTAACAGACGACAATACTTGCACCGAAAGGGTTAATGGTCTTAGTATAAGAAGATTGACTTTGCTGGAGGACTGTAACCATTTACTCCATAAATACACCTTTCTGCATACATCTTTGCAAACAGTCGACACAGGTCAAATGGCTCCTATAGGAGCTGTCGGGTCTGTGTCTACTAGGTTTGCTTATGATATGGTATAGATCTGATTCTACACATTCTGCCATGGCCAAACTTTCCGGTGTCCATGTGCTACTATAACAATACTTTTATGATGTCATTATTTCTTACATGAATATACCTGCAGTAAAGGGTTAAATGACAAACAGTTGAGATCCTGATCAGAGATCTCCTCAGGAACCCTCTTGTCTGTATCTACATGCACATTATTTACATTTTTTAAATGGCCAAGGTATTGTATATGCCGATTTGCCAATGAACTATAACGCTTTGAATTATTTACAAGTTCACTTGTTTCCCCCATTCTGATGTCTAAGGAAAACTGTAGTTAGTTGCAGGTCTGACTCTCTATTTCTCGTGCTTTGTATTTGTATTTTTGTACAATACTGTTTGCACACATTGTTTACAGTGTTCTCTAGACATGGACTTCTTTGTATGAGTTGGCTTCTTGTCCAATATTGTTAACATGTTAGAAACAGATATACATCAACCGACTCCTCATCCGTTTGTAACCCTTTCCCTGTAAAATGTTAACTCTAATTTTCAATATCTACTCAATTTTAGGGTTAACACGGCTAAACTGAATTGTGGAAAGTGTAACATTGAAGTCATTTTATAAACTAAAGCAACAGATATATCAAATTCCATTAGCAAACATCAGTCCTATAGGAGCTGTCTGATCTGGGTCTACTGTTTGCAAATGCGTGAAAATGTGTCATTGAAACTGAGGAAAATTACATTTAACAGTACATCCTTCAAATAAACATTTTCACACATTTGCAAACAGAGTAGATCCAGATCAGACGGGTCTGGTCATGGTCTGCTCTGTTTGCCAATGATATTTAATAGACCTAGTTTTTTTTACTTTCTAAAATGACTACAATAGCCCACCTTCCATATTTCATTATACATATAATTATTTTCTCTATGAATGTTTATTGGGTATTGAAATTTGAAATAAACATAGAACAGCGAAATGGCTAACTAGAACTAAGGGGAATATTTTTGAACCCTCCCTCCATAAATACGCCGTCTTACGCCTCTGTAAAAGGCACTTTCAGAAACCATTGTGATAAATATAGCATATGCTTATTAGGAGCAAATGCTCTATTTCTCACAATGTTTTCAGAACTACAAAACTCTAAAAACTAAAAAATGATTTTCTCTAGTAACTGCATCTTTTCGGTAGATTTATTCAAAGAGGTTGGATCTAAAAATAGCCTATGAGGGAATGAGTAAAATCGTTACCCATGGACATTAAACTCCAATTCATGACCTTAAATATATAAGCTCCATTTTAATAATTGCCAATTAACAAGGGATGTTTTGGCCATTTCAGAATCTGTAGAACCAGATCTATAATTCCAGAAGCGAACAGAGCAGACCCTATCAGATGACTCCTTTAAGAAAATAAAGGTAAATATGTAGTTAATATAAGATATTTTCTGTATTTCTCAGCCAGGCCCAATCTTACTTGTACATGTAATTATAAGGAAAAACGAAATTGAAGAAAACCCCATTTCAAAAATAATTTTAACAGAAAACATTCTGTTTTGGAACAAAAAGATTGAACCATGAGAATCAAATAAAGAATATGTGCATTTTCCACAGTATCCATATGCCAGACAATTCTATGTTAAAATCGCCTTTCGATGGCTATTCAGTTTTTCACAATTTTTTGCTTGGTTAATACAGTTTGAATTCTTACACCAATTTGAGTCACATGCATTTTTATCTGGATCCAAACTGTTTCCAATTAATATGTCATCTTTTATTTACAGTAAAACCTCTCTTAACTGGACATTCAATATAGTATAATTGTCGGTTTTGGAGACAGGATGAAAGTTATGCAGAAATCTCCTGCACTAAGAATCCACCTGCCTAAAAATATCTAAATTCTTCTCTATTAGACTTCCGGTTTGCAAGAGTATTATTACTATACATGTATTGGTCAATAATCTGTAACTGCATTCAATTTTCTTTTAGGTGCCAGCAACAAACATAAGACATCGATGACCGACCTTGGAAATGTCAGAGAGCTATGATGCAACAGGCCCTTACTAATGAAAGAACCACAGAAATTTCGGTCAAGGAAAGCTTTGGTGCAGCTGGTCTATACTGTTTACGGACCAGAAATTTCAGCCGAGGAGAGCTATGACGCAGATGGTCTGTACTGGTAATGAATTTAGACAATGTTAGTGGATGAGAGTTATGATGGAACTGACTTAAACGTGTGCCAGGCCTTAATAATGTCAATCGAGGAGAGCTATGGTGTAGTAGTGTTTTACTGACGTCGGACCCTGAGCTGGCCTGTACTGATGAGCTACGAGACTAGCGTATATTCGTTCAGACATACACACACATACACATTCACCACTTTAGTTAAGGCTAACTCTTTGAATGCTATATTATCATAGCAAACAGCAGACTCTGATCAGACGGCTCCTATGGGAGCCGTCTGATCTGGGTCTACTCTGTTTGCAAAGATGTAGAAAGGCATATTTATCGAGTAAAGTGATAAAAATGGTATCCATGAGGTATGAAATGATTAATCATTTGCTAGGGGATTTCGAATGACAAACAATGCAGACCTCGATCAGACGGGTTCTGTAGAACCACATTGAGTTGTGCATGACTGTAAATGATTTAAATATGAAAAACAATTTTGATAGGTCCAGGGGCAGATGGCAAAAACACAATTTGCAAACCCACACAAAAATAGATCAATCAATTAGAGGTAAAGCTACAGAAGCTTGGCAAATCTCTGACGATTCACTTATGGGTTATTAATTTATCTCATGTTGGTAAACTGTTTTCTTTCAATCTGTACTTTGACATAGATTTTCTACAACTTTCATTAGTTATGCAGAACTGTTGAAATCATTTTTCCATTATGGGGTATGCAATTCATAAAAATTCACGAGTTTAAATTGAATGTTCAGCCAATGACAAGTTACCTGAATATAACGATTGGCCAACAAATATCTCCATGGTATCTTGGTAGGGATAAGAACGCATTGGTGATTTTCATTTTCAATTTTCTAGATAATTAATTTGAGGAAACATATTTTTTCTGTTAACAGTGTGATGATGCTTATCATCATGGCATTGATGATGCTTATCATCATGCCATTAATGCTCAAAGTTACAATGGCTGCAACCTTACATTACTTTAAATGCATTTTGCTGGCTGAAACCTTTTTAAAAACCCTTTTATCATGTGGAAGGATATTAGAATATGTATATTCCTTTTTAACACAGCACCTGTTTAACATACACGGTTTATACTGACTAACATAATCATAACATTATCACATATAACTTATACTTAACTTAATATACATATTCTAAGTTCCTTTTTTTTGCCCACTCTAATTTTTTCTATTTTTGAGCCATTGGCAGCTTTGACATTTTCAAAATGCAACAGTCTGTTTTTTATTTAAAAGGTATTTTTACGGGTACATTATTTCAATGTCAATATATGCTACACCAAGGAAGAAATCCATTGTTTAGAATTTGGAAATGAAAACCCTCCACCATTCTTCTTGTATTCACCATGAAATCACGGAGGCTAATGATGTAGTATTGTTTTCTTCATATCACTTGACAGTGGCTAAGAATTTACTCCAAGCCCATGCAAGTTTCAAGGGTTGGATGTTCCATGTTGGAGTAGGATACCTGCCGATTTCAAGATTACTGTGTAAATGTTTAAGGTTATACAGGGATGTTGACAAAATTTTGAAGATAAATCTTAGAAACTGTGATGCCAAACTTCCATTGCTTCAAATCTAGTTCAGCGCCTGTTGGCTTGTGTTTGCAGAATCATGTTGCTAGCTTCGGAGCCATCTGACCAGGGTCTGCTCTGTTGGCTAATGGAAATTGAAAGATCTGTTTCTAAAATGGCTACAATGTTCCATCTTCCATGTTTCATTAACTATTTTGTCCATGAATATTCAGTATGTATTGAAATTTAGAATAAACATAGAACAGGGAAACGGTAACTTTAATCCTTCCCAAACAGAGTAAACCCAGATCAGATGGCTCCAACAGGATTTTCTATTTTCTTGTGGGAAATCTTCAGTTTCTGTCGTGGCCAAAAATATTTATTAGGTAAATGGTTAACATGTCAAAATTGGTCTTACCTCTATCCCACTACAGTAAACCCCTCTAAACCGGACATTTAATTTAATATAAATATCTTTCATGGAGACAGGTGGGCGTTTAAAGTGGGGTGAAAGTCATGCAGAAAACTCCCCTTGGAGCTTTCTACACGACTTTCATCCTACATTAAGCAGCCCCCTACATAAAGGTATCTAAATTCTGCTCTACTAGAATTCCGGTTTCGATGGGTTTTATTGTATATGTGACCTGACCTGCATTTGCAAAAAGCTTGGATCCAGGTTAGATGCCAAGCGAGTTGGCTTCTCATCAAGAACTATGCTGTTTCACAATCAGTCATTATATCTCAAAAGCTTTATTAAATCGGAATTATCCAACACTGGACTAGATCCACATTTAAACTATTTGCGCCCAGTTGATTATCCCATGTTTATACATTGGATTAGTCCATTTTTTGTTTAAGGGGTGCCTGGTCTAAATTTTCATTTTCATTTTGATTTTATAGAAATTCATATCAGCAAACAGTGTGTGCACTGCTTGTCTTTCAAAATCCTTTAGCAACTCTGATCCTTTCGCACTTAATGGCTCCTACTGTTGAACACTGCTGGACCAATCATTCCATATTATAAGTTCAGCATTCAGCCTGAGGAATAACTGGAGTGGCCAATGTCATGACACCATATGCCAACATTTATGATGCCGCTAACAGTGATTGAAGTACTCGCTCAATCCACCAACCCTCCCACAAGTGTCCATCACGGAAGGCTTTGAAATTCCAAGTGAATGCAGCAGCTCCATAAGATACAAAAGGTAAGTCACTAATTGTAATCATCATGGTGTAAATATTTTATTTCATATCCTAATTACCCTAACTATTCAGACAAGCAAATAGTGCAGACCTAGATCAAACTTCTCTTGTGAGTTCGTCTTTCAGGGTTTTCAGTTTGTTACAATGTGAGTCTAATTTTAAGTTATAAAAATAGGGCTGAAATGAATTATTTATCTCTTCAAAGTAGTGGTGAGAGGAGATTGGGTGTTTGAATAGTTTGGGTAGTTTGGGTATTTAACCCATTCCCTCATATTGACGCCTTTTGAATAGGTTGGGCAATTCCCTCATGTTGACACATTTTGACGCCCTTGCAAAAGTCACTTTTAGAAACCATTTTGACAAATAGAACATTTGCTCCTTAAGAGCAAATACTCTATTTCTCGCTATGGTTTCAAAACTACATACATGTACAATGTGATTCTAAAATTTTATTTTGTTTCTGGTAAATGCTTTACAGTAGATTTATTCAAAGAGACTGGATCTAAAAATAGCCTATGAAAGGAATGAGTTACCCTTTTCTTCATACATGTACATTCACCTTTGCAGATAAGTAGACCCAGATCAAACAGTGTCTGTAGGAGCCGTCAGATCAGGAACTGCTTTGTTTGCCCGTAAAATATAAAGATCTGACTCAGCATTCTACAGTTTCTAAAATGACTTTTCATCATTCTACCATTATGATGGTCTACTCTGGTTACAAAGGGTCAACATACTGGACATTTGAGTGTAGTACCCAGTGTCAATGGAGATGACGATGTTGATGTTTTCTATTTATCTAATTTATTTTATGTAAGAAATAACAACATCATGAATATTTATTAGCTGTATATCTATGGATATTTTGGCCTTGGGAGAATCAAAGCAAACAGAGCAGACCCTGATCAGATGGCTTCCACAGGAGCCATCTGGTCTGGGTCTGCTCTGTTTGCAAACACATGAAAATGCCTCTCTATCTGTTTGCAAATACATGAAAATGCCTCTCTATATGGGATCGGATTATTCCATAACTTCATAGGCATTTTTAGATACAACCACTTAGTGAGAAAATCTACCCAAAAGGATGATGAATTATAGAGAGAAGGAAAATGTTAGATTTTTGTAGTTTAAAACCATTGTGATAAATAGAGCATTTGCTCCTATAGGAGCAAATGCTCCATTTATCACAATGGTTTCAACAGGTGACTTTTATAGAGGCATAGAATTGGTTAAAAAATAACCATTACACAAATTTGACTGACATAGAATTCTTGCTTTATCTTAGTCAGTATAAGTTTTTCCCATGAGAGAATGGTACCTTGTAGTAAGCAAGCCCAACCTCCAACGCAGTTATCTCTCCTAATCGCTACGCTGAAGAAATATACGTAGTGACAAGGGAGGTCACTGTGAGGAGTTTGAAGCAAGCCGTGTATACCCAGATCATGCAGATGTCAATTTAAAGATATTTGACATTACAATGTCTACTGTGTTAACCCTTTTTTGTGATGAATATTCATGCCTGCATTCATTCTCAAGCATCTGATTTGTAATATTTTGAGTGTTTGGTAATACTTTGCTTTATTACAACAGGTCTGGCTTTCCAAGGAGATTTAACATTTATTGTTCTTTTTCAGGCATTTCGTCACCAGAGATGTAACAGCCATGATCTTCCAAGGCAATGGGGATTCTTAGGTGGATTTGAATTGAGATGATGCAGTCAGTCAATTTAATCTCTGTTAAGGTAAAGTTATTGCTGTACAATGTGATCAAGATTAAAAGGGACTGTTTTATTAATCTTTAACTCATTGAGTCATGTTACAAATGTTCTTCTCTGTATGAAACAATGCAAGTTGTTCCATGTACAGAAGTTCCTCTTGGGTCTTCCTCCACCTGTAATTAGCTGGACGTCGTGACGTGACTGAAAGTCTGTTAAAGCGATGTAAAACCTGATAAAACCAAACCAAACATTAGTGACTGGTGTCTCCAATTGTAAGGGTTAACCTACTACCTCATAGGCTATTTTTAGATCCAACCACTTTGAATAAATCTACCGAAAAGGAGCATTAATTAGAGAAAAGGTAAATTTGTGAATTTTGTAGTTTGAAACCATTGTGATAAATAGAGCATTTGATCCAAAATGAGCAAATGCTCTATTTATCACAATTGTTGCTTAAAGTGACTTTTACAGAGGCGTATTTATGGCGGAAAGGGTTAAGTAGACGAGGCTTTTTGGCATATCATTACTTTAGATACAGCAGATTATTGTGACCTCTCTAAAGAATCTTCTTGATAGACGATACAGAGAAAATGGTGGAGAAATGACATTTGCAATACACCCCTTCTACTCCAAGGATATTCATTAAGAAATAATGACATCATGGATATTCATTGGCTGAAATTTTATTTTTTAGCTGAAATTTAATAATGGTACACACGATTTTTACTGTGGCAGAAACTATAGAATTAGATCTTCATGTATACAATTCAATAAGCAAACAGAATACCCTGATTTGACCACACCTGTCATTTGTAAAGACGATAAAAGACATATTTATGGAGTAAAGGGTTAACACAAATAGTGCAGAACAAATGCATTTCCAGTTGAGTTTACAGTTGCTAATACAGATCCTGGCAAGAAACATAAATGGTAACAGCTCCAGATATGATGCATGTATTAAATTCTAAAGAGTTGTCACAACATAGAATCTAGTGGAGAAATGAAAATTTGAATATTTTGAATACGCATCTTTTTTTACAGGATAATACAGATACAGCATGAGCAATGACCCCTTGGATATGGAAAATGAGTTATTTGGCAGACTCAAACCCAGATCAGCACTTTTTGACATTACAGTGGTAGTTACGCTATTCCTACCCCACTTAACGCGTTTCTTACGCGTTACCTACTCGTTTCTTATCCGTTTTTTTGCCGTTTCGTTCTAAACGCGTTTCCTTAACGTTATAAGAATGTTTTCATAGTTATATGTGAGCATAAAACATGCATATTTGTTTAAAACGCTTTAGATCTACCTCATAATGATGAAAACACCATTGAAATCAAATCGATTCTTATTTTGGCTAACCCGTTTTATTCGGAATCTTTTTGAAAACGGCTGTCATCCATGAGATCCGAAATCTCCACATGAAACGGAAAACTACCACAACCTCTGTGGTATAATCGTTTCTTTATGCGTTTAACGCGTGTAAACCGTTTATCGCGTAACCGTTCGTTAACGTTCGTTAAGCATTTACTACCCGTTTCTTACGCGTAGAAAAACGGGTAAATGGGTAGGAATAGCGTATTTACCACTGTACTAGAAATGGGACTCGGATCCAGATCAGCAGTTTGACATTAATAAAGATGGGACTCGGATCCATATCAGAAATGTTTGGCATTAATAAAAATGGGACTCGGACCCGGATCAGCAGTTTGACATTAATAAAGATGGGACTCGGACCCAGATCAGCACTGTATGACATTAATCAAGATCGGAATCGGACCCAGATCAGCACTGTTTGACATTAATAAAGGTGCTGAGAAATGTGCACGTGTTCATACTGAAATATTTACATTCGCCCTGCAACGTCCTTATATAACCTTATTCTAAAAAGAAAGTTGCATTTTCCCATGAACGTTCATTTCAATACCCGATCCGTTGAAATATAAGAAATACAATGGAATATAAATATAAGAAATGAATGACGTGCCCCCGGTGTTCATTAGGTTATGCAACGCATACCTTTACGAGCAAAGATTTACGTGAAGCCCTTCGGGCTTCACTAACTTTGCTCGTAAAGCTATGCGTTGCATAACCTCATGAACACCGGGATCACGTCATTCATTTCTTAATAGAATGTAAGATTGGAACCACTTGCTTAACTAAAATTTGGAATTCACAAGGTTTTGCTTTGATTAGTTGACTTGTTAACCCTTTCCCTCATATAACACGTATTCATGCATTTGCAAACAAAGTAGACCTAGATCAGATTGTTCTTATAGGAGCCGTCTCATCAGTGTCTGTCCTGTTTGCTTATGGAATTTGATAGATCTGTTTCTTTAGTTTCTAAAATGGCTATAATGTTCCACCTTCCATATATTATTATAAGTATTTTGTCAAAGAATATTCAGTAGGTATTAAAATTGGAATGAATATAGAACAGGGAAAGGGTAAAGAGAAATGAATCAAGAGCATTTTCATCAATGGACATATATGATTTGCTTATGAAATATTAACACATTCCCTCATATTGATGACTTTTGACGCCTCTGTAAACTTAACTTTCTGAAACCATTATGATAAATAGAGTTGCTCCATAGCAGTAGATGAACTGTTTATCACAACACAATTCTAAAAACAATCCTTTCATGCTTTTTTAGGTAAATATACTCAGAGGCAGGAACTAAATATAGCCTGTGGGGGAATGTGTTAAGTGTCTGATCCTACAGCGTGTGACATGGTGTTAGATTTCTTAGTTCATGTACTCATAAAACTTAGTGTACAACGCCACTGTACAAACAGAGTAGACCAAGATTGAATGACTACTGTAGGAGCTATCTGATCAGGGTCTGCTCTATTTGCCTATGATGTTTCTGCCGTGGCCAAACATTCATGCGCCCGTTTGATGTTATCAGAACAAATCAAATTAATATTCATGATGTTATTATTTCTTCCATGAATATTCATGGAGTAAAGGGTTAAGACAGGTTGAAACTAATGCAGGATGAAAATCATACAGAGAGCTCCTGTGAGCTTTCTAAATGACTTTCACCCTGCATTTAGCAACCACTTGCTTCACTAAGTTGGAATTCGCAAGGTTTTACTGTGTTTTGATTAGTTGACTTGTTAACCCTTTCCCTCATACATGTATAAACACTTTTTCATGCATTTGCAAACAAAGTAGACCTAGATTGGATTGTTCTTATAGGAGCCGTCTCATCAGTGTCTGCCCTGTTTGCTAATGGAATTTAATAGATCTGTTTCTTTAGTTTCTAAAATGGCTACAATGTTCCACCTTCCGAATTTCATTATAAGTGTTTTGTCCATGATAATTCAGTAGGTATTAACCCTTTCCCTAATATAAACGTGTTTTCACGCATTTGCAAACAAATTAGACCCAGATCAGACGGCTCCGAGAGGGCAGGGTCTGCTCTGTTTGCTAATAAAACTTGATAGATCTGTTTCTATACTTTCTAAAATGTCTACAATGTTCCACCTTCCATATTTCTTTATAACTTTTTTGTTAATGAATATTCAGTAGGTATTGAAGTTTGGCCTACATACAGAACAGGGAAAGGGTTAAAGTTGGAAAGAATATAGAATAGGGAAAAGGTATTGAGAATTGAATCAAGAGCATGTTTCATCAGTGGAAATATATATATATATATATAATTAACAGCTGATGAATTTTGTAAAATTTTGTATGATCTTTAGTAGTTAAACCCTTTACTCCATAAATATTCATGAAATAAATAATGACATCATGCATATAAATTGTAAAATAACTTATGAACACACAAATATTTATCCAATACAGAAAGTGTGCAATGGTGAATTTTTGAGTAAATGGTCAAAATCCAATATTCCGATAGTATTGATGAAATGGGCTTTTGAAAAAGATAAATATAGATAGTTTTTTAACTCATTTCCTCATAGGGTATTTTTACATCCATCCTCTTTGGAATAAATCTTACCGAAGAGGGGCATTTACTAGAGAAAAGAAAAATTTAGAACTGTGTAGTGTTGAAACCATTGTTATAAAGAGTATGTACTCCTATGGAGCAAATACTTTATCATAATGATTTCAAAAAGTGACTCAAAATGCGTCAATTTGCGGAAATGAGTTTCTGGATCCGTATCCCATATTTTTTTATCTCGATGTAAATGAGATATGGATCCAGAAACTTTTCTCCTATCTCTGCGCTATAAAACCCAACTCAATCAATCAATCAATAGAATACTGCTAGAATCCATGTTATAAAGAGAATTTGCATCAAAAGACGTCAATTTCCTGAAATGAATTAAATTTGAAATATACAATAGAATCTCTGATTCTGCAGCAGGTGTTAAGTTTCTGGATCCTTATCCCATATTTTTATCTCGATGTAAATGCGATATGTATCCAGCAACTTTTCTACTGTATCTGCGCCATCTGAAATATAAAGTTGTTGCAGTGCCATAAAACCCAACTCACTCAATCAATCAATAGAAACACCTTTACACACCTTTACAAACAGAGTAGACCCAGACCAGATGGATTCTTTAGGAGCTATCTTATCAAGGTCTGCTCTTGTCACCGTTTCTTGAATATGCATTAGGTAAAGGGATAATGGAGCAATAGTAAAATACTTTACTAGATAAAAAATCTGCTTTTAGCTATATCCTTATAGCATATATAATATCACATAGTGTCCAATATCATACTGCGAATACGCAGTTTAGCCATAACCCATCACAATGATTCATAGATGTTTTCGCTCAAAAGTGAATGAATGCCTATTAAGACATTCTATAATTGACCTATGGAGCTACACAGATTGAGTTATTCTTCCAAGTAGATACACTGATTATATCATGATTGACAAATGCCCACCTGGTAGAAACAGTCTTCTGTTACGTATGCTTGCGAGAGGTCTAAAGACACGTCCCACTGATAAGGTGCGATGGCCAGCCTGACAGATGGCTGAATTTCCATTTTGAAAGAATCATTCTGGCATAGACAGCCTGTTCGACCTTCTTGACTGCTTTGACCTCCGTGGTCACTCCAGTTTTAACACTAACTATGACTCCCATGGCCCGTGCTGTCCCTACAGATTCTACAGCTTTAACCCCCGTGGTCACTCCAGTTTTAACACTAACTATGGCTCCCATGGCTCCTGCTGTCCCTACAGATCCTACAATTATTCCTGCTCTGTATACTGTTTTTATTTTCCCTCGTATAGCTCTAGCTTTAGCTCTAGACACTCTCGGCATAAGGCCAGACTCTGAGAGGCATAGGCCGCCAGTTTTCAGTTCGACCTTCTCGACTGCCTTGACCCCCCCCCCCCCTAGGTTACCACCTATGGCTCCCGTGGTCCCTGATGTCCCTACAGCTACAGTTACACCTGCTCCGTGCAGTATTGGAGCCGAGAGACCTTCGCTGAAGGCAACCCTCTGGTCCGAGGAACTCTAGTGGTGAGCCAATCCTTACCAGAGCACAACAGATAATTCTAATTCTAAGAGCTCTGCTCCTTTAGCTCCCGTTAGTTTAACCCCCTCTTTCCCTTCTAGGTCTAGCTCTAGACACTGGTAACAGATACGTTTTAATATTATTTTATTTTTATTTTCATTTATCTTTTATTTCTATTTTTTTTATTTATTTTCCCCATATAGCTCTCTCTTGACACTCTGTATCAGGCCAGACTCTCTCTGAGAGGCATAGGCAGTCTGTTGTCGGTTCGACCTTCTGAACTGATTTGACCCCGTGGCCACTCCAGTTTGAACGCCTACTATGGCTTCCATGGCCCCTGTTGTCCGTACAGCTACAGTTATTCCTGCTCAGTCTACTCTGCAGTATTGCAGCCCATTGGCTTTCATTGAAGGCAATCCTCTGGTCTGGTCTGGTGGAACTTTTCTTGCTTGTGTTATGTCTCAAAGGACTAAAAAGTCCTATGCCATTTTGACAGCACACAACAGGTTATCTGTTTCTGTGGGTAATTCTAACGGCTCTGTTCCCTCAGCTCCCGTCAGTTTAACCCCCCCCCCCTTCCACTTCTATTCCCCTTCTATGTCTAGATCTAGACATTGGTAACAGGTACATTTTAATCTTGTTTTATTTTTATTCTATTTTTATTTTATTTGTGTATTTATTTTATTATTTAATACTCTTAATACTTTTAATACTTCTTAATATTTTTTAAATCTTTTATTACATTCTCGGCACCAGGCCAGACTCTGTCTGAGAGGCATAGACAGCCTGCCACCAATTCAACCTTCTCGACAGCTTTGACCCCTATGGTCACTCCTGTTTGAACACCAACCATGGCACATGTGGCCCCTGCTGTCCCTACAACTCCTACAGCAGCTCCTGCTCTATATACTCTGCAGTATTGGAGCCCAGAAGCCTTCGTTGAAGGCAACCCTCTTGGTCAATCAGGCTGGCTATAAGACCTTATCAGTGGGAAATGTCTTTAGACCTCTTGCCCGCATACTTTAATATTCAAATTCACTCAGGCTCCAGAAGGTTTATTAGATATCTCTGACCGAGATCTTGATTTCCTCCAGATCTGCCTTCATGAACGGAGGGCTGTTTCTATCTGGTCGGCATTTGTCAATCATGCCCCCTCGGACGGTATTCTCAGTGTAGCTATACTTGGAGGAATAGTTCTACTTCTTCTGACTTTTATCTACCTTCTGTTGAGGCGTCCCAGGACAATACATTGTCCTTGCGTCCTTTGGTGACTGCCCAGGGGGTCATCTGACCAGTTTTTGGTGCCAGTTTTCACCATATCTTGACCTACAGAAATCAGTGTATTAAGACCAAGATAAAACTTCTTGCGCAATAGATTCTACAGCAGTAAGGTATTTTGCTACATGTACTAAAATTAGATTTTAAAGTGAAAAATGGTAAAGGACGGTCCCATTTCAATCCCCGCTAATTTATTTTACAGCTATGAAACATTGGGATTTATGGCTAAACTGCACATTTGCAGTATGGGGCAGAGAACCGCGCAGTATTTTATGCGATATGACATATTTCTTTTTTGTTTAGTAGTAGATAAAGCTGAAAGCAGATAATATAGCAAATATGTATCTTTAACTAAAACAGATTTTACTTTAAAAATCTAATTTGTTTAGACTCAACCTCTTTGAATGAATCTACCCAAAAGGAGCATTTACTGGAGAAAAGTAAAATTTTAGAATTTTGTAGTTTGAAACCATTGTTATAAATAGAACATTTGATTGTATAGGAGTAAATGCTCTATTTATCACAATGGTTTAAAGAAGTGGTTATTAAAGATGCGTAGAAAGGCGTATTTATGGAGGAAATGGTACTCACGTGTTGCATACACACACCTTACATTTTCCTTTTCTCTGGAAAAAAGGGTTAATAAATGTAGTATTCTTGTCAAATTCCTATTTATTTTGTACTCACTAGAATTGGTGAGTATCAGCAAGAATGAGTTTGTCAAAGAAATGTTACCCTTTACTCCATAAATATGCCTGGTTTCTACACATTTGCAAACAGAGTAGACCCAGACTAGACGGTTGCTGTGATTCTTATGAGTACCAGCAATAATGAGTTTATCAAAGATATTGAACCCTTTGCCTGGTTTCTATGCGTTTGCAAACAGAGTAGACCCAGACTAGACAATTGCTGCATGAGTCGTCTGATCAGGGTATGTCTGCTTATGGCATAATATAGGTATGGTTTTCCAGTGTCAGAGAAATATGAAAATATTTTATTTTGATTTCCTAAATATTCTTATTACCTGTTTATATACTCGCGTAATAAATTATGTCATCATGGATATTTTATGATGTAAACTTTTCAAGGAATTTATTTTCTTTGACAAAATAAGACCTGTGTCATGTTCAATGCAAATATAGTAGACTCTGGTCTGACGGCTCAAATATAGTAGACTCTTATCTGTCGGCTCATATAGGAACCACCTGATCTGGGTCTACTGTTTGCAATTGTGTGAAAATGCATTTATATGAGGGAAGTGGTTATAGATCTGTAGCCGGATAGAGATTGTGGTGAAACAGTTCAGTCATAGGGTTTACTGTGTGGCTTGGTAGCTCAGTAGGTAGTGTTGGCATGGTAAGCCAGAGGCCCTGGATTCGAGTCCAAGTCGAGTCGCAAACAATTTGGATCCATATAAAACATCAAGTATTGAGTTGACCTTTTTTCACTGGCGGCGAAGAAGTCAGTGTTTGTAGTTTAATTGTAGAATTTACACTGATGAATTTGAAGAAAATGTTTGAAGTTTTTCAAAGTTTGTTGAAGTTTTTGAGATGTTTCCATAAAAACTGAATTTCAAACATAATTACTAACTACATTTTTGTCTTGTATCCAGACTCAGCCTATAGGATTTGGACTACATATTTTCTGTCTTTGATGGATGATACTGTCAGAATATTAGAATACATCTCCTTGCCTGCCTCGTTAACACTGCACTGTTAATATTAATATTTAACCCATAACCATTGCACCTCAACACTTGTACTCCTTGTAAAATTAACTCAACTGTGTTAAAATATTCTGATGTTATAGCTCCTTAGTAACTGATTCCCAATTTCTCATTCGCTCTTGCTTTGAGAGCAAACTACTATTTTGTAGGTGAAGTCTTTGCAAGTCAATTTTTGAGTAACTAGTCTTAGACTCATTTTTAGATTTTTTATTTGCATCTTACTATTATAGGACATGATAGCATGCCAGGTGTTATGTTCTTCATTGATGTATCAAATTTTTAACATTCCAATCATTTTATTACTTTATTTGATTTTATTTTTTACACCACTTTGGACAAAATTTCAGCTCGGTTTTTTAATTATTATATGATTAAGGTACTGGGACACGAACCTATATATGACTTATTATGCCAACACTCTACCGACTGAGCTACCAAGCCACACAGTAAAACCTATAACTGAACTGTTTCACCACAATCTCTATCAGGCTACAGATCCATAACCAATTCTCTCATATAATCGCAACCCTCTGTAGACTATAATTACTTAACTGAATTTGTATATTTTAGCAAACTGTAAATCATATCTGAGTAGACATCAGTTTCTGATCAAATGGCTGCTACAGCAGCTGTCTGATCTGGGTCTATTCTGTTTGCAAAGGTCAAATGACTCCTACAGCAGCTGTCTGATCTGGGTCCATTCTGTTTGCAAAGGTCAGCTGACTTCTACGGCAGTTGTCTGGTCTGGATCTATTCTGTTTGCAAAGGTCAAATGACTCCTACAGTAGCTGTCTGATCTGGGTCCATTCTGTTTGCAAAGGTCAAATGACCCCTACAACAGCTGTCTGGTCTGGATCTATTCTGGTTGCAAAGGTCAAATGACTCATACAGCAACTGTCTGGTCTGGGTCTACTAGGTTTGCAAAGGTCAAATGACTCATAGAGTAGCTGTCTGATCTGGGTCTACTATGCTTGCAAATGTTAAACGGTTCCTACAGCAGCTGTCTGATCCAGGTCTACTCTGTTTGCAAAGATTAAATGGCCCCTACAACCGCCGTCTTATTTGGGTCTACTCTATTTGAAAAGGTCAAATTATTCTTACAATAGCTGTCTGATCTGGGTCTATTCTGTTTGCAAACGTCAAATGACTCCTACAGTAATTGTTTGATCTGGGACTCCTCTGTTTGCAAATGTCAAATTACTCCTACAGTAGCAGTCTGATCTGGGACTACTCTGTTTGCAAATGTCAAATGGTTCCTACAGCAGCTGTCTAATCTAGGTCTACTCTGTTTGCAAATGTCAAATGGTTCCTACACCAGCTGTCTGATCTGTGTCTACTCTGTTTGCAAATGTCAAATGGTTCCTACAGTAGCTGTCTGATCTGGGACTACTCTGTTTGCAAATGTCAAATGGTTCCTACAGCAGCTGTCTAATCTAGGTCTACTCTGTTTGCAAATGTCAAATGGTTCCTACATCAGCTGTCTGATCTGTGTCTACTCTGTTTGCATATGTCAAATGGTTCCTACAGCAACTGTCTGATCTGTGTCAACTCTGTTTGCATATGTCAAATGGTTCCTACAGCAGCTGTCTGATCTGGGTCTACTCTGTTGCAAAGGTCAAATGGTTCCTACAGCAGCTGTCTAATCTGGGTCTACTCTGTTTGCATATGTCAAATGGTTCCTACAGCAACTGTCTAATCTGGGTCTACTCTGTTTGCATATGTCAAATAGTTCCTACATCAGCTGTCTGATCTGGGTCTACTCTGTTTGCATATGTCAAATGGTTCCAACAGCAGCTGTCTGATCTGGGTCTACTCTGTTGCAAAGGTCAAATGACTCCTACACTAGCTGTCTGATCTGGGTCTACTCTGTTTGCAAATGTCAAATGACTCATACAGCAGCTGTCTGATCTTGGTCTACTATGTTTGCAAAGGTCAAATGGCCCCTCCAGCAGCTGTCTGATCTGGGTTTACTAAAGATGCCAAACAGCATTTACATTAGAGAAAGGGTTAAACATTTCCCAAACACGAGGAGCTTTCTACATAACTTTCATCCTGCTTTCATCCTGCTTTAACCATTTCCTCCATAAATACACCTTTCTACGCCTCTGTAAAAGTATCTTCTTGAAACCATTGTGATAAAAAGAGCATTTTTATCACAATGGTTTCCAACTAGAAAATTATAAATGTTCCTCTATTTAATGCTCTTTTTTGTAGATTCATGCAAAGACGCTCGGTCTAAAAATAGTCTATGAGGTAATGGGTTAGGGTGCCACCTGTCTTACAGACAAGTAGCAATGCTAATTTGGAACATCTAGTTTAGAGGTGTGTTACTGTTTAACTTTAAGAGACTAACACAAATATTGATGCTAAATTGGAACATCCAGTTTAGAGGGGTGTTACTGTTTAACTTTCCCTTTCCCTGTTCTGTATTTATGTCTAGACATTGAGTGGTCGCTTTATAGGATCTCAGTTGTATGTCTTATTTTGACACTAGTGTCTATTCATTGAGTGGTCGCTTTAAAGGGTATCAGCTGTATGTCTTACTTGCATCTTACTTATCAATTGGCCTCTAGATGTTCTAAAATTTTATATGTAAAAATTAATCGCATTATCGTGTGATTATATTTTACATGTATATCCATCAGCTGAAGGATGAAAGCCCAGAGTGATATAATAATAATATAATGCAGTAGAACCCCTCTAATGCGACCACTTAATAAACAAACATGACTTTCTTCATAAGCAGGTGGTTGCTTGATGCAGGACGAAGGTTATACAATGGTAGCCTAATGCAGGATGAAAGTGAAGCTCTCCTGCATTAAACAACCACATGCTCTTACAGACCAATGTTTATTTCTTATATTTGCTACATGTATAAAGAGGTTCTGTTGTATATGTTCAAAATAATAAAATGTGTATTAAACAGTACTGAAATACTCTCCCTGTTCTTTGTTTAATTCAAATTCCAATACCTACTGTATTGAATATTCATGTACAAAATAGTTATAATGAAATGTGGAAACTATTGTAGCCATTTTAGCAAGTAAACAATCATATTTCTTTGGTAAGCCATCTGATCTAGGTCTACTCTGCTTGCAAATTCGTGAAAACGCGTTTATGTATGAAGGAAGAAACCTCTAGCCTGCTGAGTAAAATGTCGTCCATGTAAAATTTGGCCCGATTCCCTCTGGAAAGCAACCTACATTAACTACCGTTAGTATTCTGGCAGACACACTAGTGCAGGGGGCAGTTGGATCAGTGTCGTCACTGTATACTTATACTTTGAAGTTATCAAAATGGTGACAGATTGAATTATTCAGATTTACAAACTGCTGGAGAGGGGTTTGATCATTGTCGTCACTATATACTTATAATAACTGCTTGAGAATGGAGATTCGGTGTCTGAGGATAAACATCCTGGCTCCTGACAAATAGCGTTTGATGTAGATCCAAACAGTTTGCAACAGTAATAAGTTCCCCTTAACCCTTTCCTCCGTAGGCTATATAGACTGAATAAAACTACCGAAAAGGGGCATTAACAAGGGAAAAGGAAAATGTTTTAATCGTGTAGAATAGAAACCATTGTGATAAATAGAGCATTGGCTTAAACTTTTCGTGTCCATATGCTATTATAGCAGTAAGTCTAATTAACACTCATGACGTCATTATTTCTTACATGAATATTCATGGAGGAAAGGGATAGACGTAACATCAAAAGCCGGGGCTACTTTTGTAAATATGTTACTCCAACTGTAAGAAATAATGACGTCGTAAATATTAATTAGATTATTTTTCATAAAAGCATATGGACACACGATTTATTTACCATTGCAGAAACTGTAGAATATCATTTCATAAACAAACAGAGTAGACCTAGATCATTTTATAATTCAAGTTTGATCGGTTACCTTTCTTTTCCCTGTCTCTGAAATCCCGGTTACTCGTCCTGGAAAATTATGTAAGAAGGTGATTACAGATTCGAAGGTCGATCAATTTTAAATCTTAATCTCCTGACTAATTAACCCTTTACTCTATGGATGTTCATGTAAGAAATAGAAACGTCATGAATATTAATTAGATTATTTCAATAGCACATGGACACGGGAACTTTTGACCATGGCAGAAACTGTAGAATTTCATATGCAAACAAAGCAGACCCTGATCAGATGGCTCCTTCATGAGCAGTCTGATCTGGGTCTGCTCTTTTTTGTAAAAGTATAGAGAGGCGTTTTATGGACTAAATTGTCGAAACTGGCCCCCTTTTTCGGAATATTACTTGATATCATACATGTACATTAAGGGTTAAAATCCAGAATACACTTTCTACAAACACACAAAAAACATATAAGTGTCTTTTAAAGTAGGTCGTTGCTTCATGGAGGATGAAAGTAATACAGAACGCTCCTGCATAAGATTTCTGTATTACTTTCGCCCTCCATTCAGCTATCTTATGCATTTAAGGCACTGAATTAGATTCTTTTTTATTAGATCCCTTTTATTAGATCCCTTTTATTAGACCCTTTTTATTAGACCCCTTTTGTGGTCGCTTCAGATGTATGTTACTGTATTTTACTGATTTCATCATCATTCTCTACGTTATAGATGGCGTAACAAATGCTTACTGGTATATCGTGTTTTATTTCAATTATGGATAATGAGCAAAATACAGCTGAGCAAAAGATCTGGGAAAAGGGATATTGCAACTAATGTAGACCAATATCAGCCGTCATGGTTTATACTGTCATATAGGAGCTTTCTGCATTACTTTTGAGCTGCCTTAAACTACCACCTGTCTTACAGACCCATAATTAGACCTTACATTCGTGACCGCTTAAGATTGGTTCTACTGCATACCTATAGCAGCCAATATGGTCGGCGTTGTTAGAATCTCATCTGACAGAATTTGTTCTTGAGAGATTCTCTGTGTTGTTAGAATCTCATCTGACAGAAATTGTTTTTGAGCGGTTCTCTGGGTATGCAGACATTATATACGCCCGTATTAGCCAGTATCTGCATTGCTGGACTCCCATCTCATCACAATTTGTAGTATTTGTTCTCGAGCGGCTCTCTGGGACATGGGTCATTTGAAATGCAAACAGCGTATGCCCAGATTAGCTGCAAGTGGCTGCACTGTCAACACCCCAACTCATCATAATCTGTAAAAATTGTGTTTGATCAGCACTCTTGGACAGGGGCCTTCTTGAATGCAAACAGTGTAAGCCCAGATTGAAACAAAACACACCAGACCCTGTTCAATTTGTTCTTGAGCGTCTCTGTGAGAAAAGTATACAACGTACGCCCACATTACCTGCCAGGGTCTTCACTGTCTGACACATGTTCTTGAGCGACTCTCTGAGAAAAGTGTCCATGGTAAACATCGAAAATATGCTGTCTAGTCTGTATCTACACTGTCTACAATGCGATGTGTCCATAAACTATATAAGGTCAAATTATAACAACAGTTAAAAGTGTGAAAAGAAAGAAAATGATAATGTTGTCCGATACAATATGCAAACATAATTAACCTATCCACTCATAGGCTATTTTTTAACCAACTTCTTGGAATACAAATACCGAAGGGGCATTTACTAGAGAAAAGGAAACTATCAGAATTTTGTAGTTTTGCTAACATTATGATAAACACAGCATTTGCTCCTATGCTCTGTTTATCCAAATGGTTTAAACAATGGGCTTTTACGGAAGACATCAAAAGGCGTCAATTGAGGAAATGGATCTGTCTAGACAGTTTGTACATGCTTAATAATGTAGTTACGTCACTCTTGCACTCAGCCCTCGACATGCAGTATGTGAAATACAACCGCAATTAGCAACGCATATAACAAAACCTGTACATACAAGTACAATGCACTATCAAAGTAAATCAAGAAATAAATCAGTCCACTTCTCTTGTGATTTGCGATCAACGTATATTGAAAGTTTCATTCGTATGGTCTTATTCTTACATTGTAAGATGTCTCCTTGAACTTGAAACCACTTATAAAGTACGTCCTGATAAGTAAATTTATACTCCTTAACCCATTTGCGCCTCGTGGATTCTTCCATATTTATATATTGGATAAGGCCATTTTTTTTTATCTAAGAGGTGCCTGGCCTAAATTTTCAATTTCGTTTTGTTTTATATTGGAATTCCTATCAGCAAACAGTGTATACTCTGATGAGAAGCCGCATTATGCGGCGTCTGATCAGAATCTATACTGTTTGCCTACGTCCCACATATGGGATCGTGGGAACAAATGGGTTAAAGTCCCTGCTTTTTATTTGATCGTTTTCTGTTGAGAAACAGCAATAAAACTCTAAAATATACGCTGTATTTTTTGTTCCAACGGTCAAAATATGTGAGTACTTTATAAAGATTCGCTATAAATATAGCAAAATCTTCGCACATGCATCTGTCAATATCAAACAATGTATCTTTGAAACCGAATTGGGATGAGCATTGTCTCTAAACAAATCGTCGCCGAAGAGGAAAGAAAATGTAGAAATAAACATACACACAGTTTCTTTATTTAAACCTACTTCCGTTTTCTCTCTATATTTAAACTCACTTTCGTTTTCATCGATTTAAAAAAGAACATGTATCTTAACACGAAGCCTTATGCTTGAAACTTTTTTTAGACCAGTTTCTTTCAAATGAATGGGCACTTTATAAAAAACACCAAGGTGCCATTTTTCGATCTCAGGACGTCTAGGGATTTTAACCGATCTTTGACCCATCAACAATTAAAATTATATTTCATTTACCATTTCATGATTGTCATCTTTTGAAAACTGTAAATACTTGCTTAAATGCGTTATACTTACTTTAAGTATATTTCGTCTTAAAAGATTTGTTGAAGTCAACATTGGGATTTTATCACATTAAAGCAATTCGTTATATAATCTGTCAATAGATATCCTTTCTGTATTAATGTCTTTTTTAACCTTCTCTTGCTGAATTTTAAAATACATTTCTCCTTTTTTACCCATGCCCTGTTGTATAATTAAATATATCTTCATTGTGTACAAATATTTCGCTGTGCAATCACTGCTGTGGAATGCACTGGTTGCACAATCAACTTTTAAATAGTGCAGACCCTGATGAGACAGCTCCTGCAGGAGGTGTCTCATATGGGTCTGCACCATTTACAGGTAGGTTGTATACCTTTTAAAACTGTTTGTGTAGGACCAGATGATAAACCTTGGTATGACAGTGTAATTAGAAAACACTCTAGAAAAAGAGACAGAATGAAAACCATAGCAATCAATTCTGGAAAAATTCATGATTGGGTCAAATACAAACATCTCAGAAATAAAGTGAACAACCTAAAAAACAAGCAAAAGATTTTTTTAGTAATCTTGAAATGAATTTGACAGATTTGCAAACAAATGACAGAAAAGGATTTTGGAAAATTATAAGACACTTTGTTAAAGAACATGATTCCTCTGCTAGTATACCACCACTATATTTAACTAATATAGATGGACAAACCCAGTTTTACACCACAAATAAAGAAAAAGCAAACTGTTTAAATGATTATTGCTGCTCAATTTCTACTATTAATGATGAAAACGCCCGTCTGCCTAACCTATGTTATAAAACTAAAAGTAGACTCTCTGAAATATCATTTACTAAATCTGAAATAGAAGAACTGATATTGACATTAAATGCAAATAAAGCCTGTGGCCCTGACAGGATTAGTCATATGATGCTTAAAGAATGTGTACACTCTGTAGCAAAACCACTACAAATTTTATTCACAAGATCTTTCAATGAAAATGTTTTTCCAGACCAGTGGAGAATTGCTCAGGTTACTCCTATTAATACAAAAGGTGATAATTCATCTGTTTCAAATTATAGATCCGTTTCACTTCTTAGTTGTTGTGGAAAACGTTTTGAGAGAATTGTTTTTAAAAATACATATACTTATTTCATGGAAAATAATCTCATTTATAAAAACCAGTCTGGGTTTCTACCAAATCTTTCTACAGTGTTTGGTTTAAGCATATTTTATTTTTTGCAATTTACATCTATCATCATATATGCCAAACTTTTGACCATAAACAGTTATCCTGTATGATTTTCTGTGACATATAAAAAGCATTTGACAGAGTGTGGAATAATGGCCTTCTATTCAAACTTCAACAGAATGGAATTCATGGTAATCTTTTGAAATGGTTTTCTAGTTATTTACAAAATATGCAACAAAGTACAGTCATATAAGCTGCTACTTCAAGTTCGAAGCAGATTTCGGCAGGGGTACCTCAAGGATTTGTGCTTGGACCGTTACAATTTTTAGTCTACGTTAATGATATCACTGAATCATTACTGAGCCATGCTAGACTATATGCTGATGATAGCTCACTTTTTAGTTAAGCATCTTCAATTCAAGATATAGAAGGTATACTTAATCATGACTTGGCTCAACTATCTCACTGGGCACAAAGATGGCTTGTAAACTTCAATCCAAACAAAACTGAGGCAATGTTTTTTACATTAAAAAGGAAATGAAAGTTTGCCAAAATTAATTTTTAATGAAACTGAAATTCATTTTGTTGAAAACCATAAACACTTAGCTCAGATGGACAGTGGTCAGCTCACATTGAAAATATATTGCTTTCTGCCACTAGAGTAATTAATATCAGGAGGAAATTGAAATACAATTATCAAGATCTGCACTAAATCAGATATATTTATCATATGTTACACCCTTGTTTGAGTACGCCTCAATTGTATGGGATGGATGTACAAAAAACGATGCAGAGTCTTTAGGAAAGCTGCAAAATGAAGCTGCCCGTATAGTAACTGGATTAACTAGATCTGTATCTTTCAACAACTTATATAATGAAATTTGTTGGGAACCTCTAGCAAAACGAAGAGAATAACAGAAATTATACTTCATGTACAAAGCTAAAAATAATACGCTTCCTTCTTATATTAATGACCTAGTTCCTCCAACTGTTGGAGATGTTACTGACTATCCCTTGAGAAACAGAGAAGACATTACAACTTATCAAACAAGGACAGCTGTATTTCAAAAGACTTGTATCCCTTATTCAATCAATTTATGGAACTCTTTAGATACTAACTGTAGAGAAAGTCCTACTTTTATCAATTTTAATAAAATCTTGCCGACTAATACTTCAATCTCAAAAGTTCCTCCTTTCTATTTGATTGGTGATAGATATCTATCAGTAATTCATGCATGTATAAGAAACAGCTGTAGCAACTTAAATGAAGATCTATATAATAATCATCTTAGACAGGACCATCTGTGTTTTTTTCTGTAATACATGTAGGAATGAAAATCCTGAACATTATTTCTTAAACTGTGATTTATTTTCAGAGCAAAGGCATGAATTTTTCATACAAACCAGAGATTATCAACCCCTGAATGTAAACGAATTACTTCATGGCAATCCGTCTTTTTCTACAGAAGCAAATAACCTGATATTCAGTGCAGTTCAACAATTTATCAAAAATACAAAAAGATTCGTAAATTA
Organism: Azorinus chamasolen; assembly: GCA_963576725.1. Classification (NCBI taxonomy): domain Eukaryota; kingdom Metazoa; phylum Mollusca; class Bivalvia; order Cardiida; family Solecurtidae; genus Azorinus; species Azorinus chamasolen. The sequence continues at coordinate 72,853,300 of OY755241.1, read as the reverse complement.
ATGGGCCAAAACAGTCTTCTTTTTTCATTTTTTATCAATACATATATAATCACCTCAAATAAACTTTCTGCAAATGTTTTCCATTAGAAGTTGGCTTGCAGTGCAGCACTCACATTTTGAAGTTTTGTTAGACCTGGGGAAACAGAGACAGACAGATACACACCTATACATGTAGTTTATCAAATTCCTTCTTCCTACTTTCCTATCTTCCTTTTACTATCTTTCAGGATATATGTGATATTGTTTTTGTTGCTGTCAAGATGTCTTGTCATTTTACTGCAATAAGTTTGCCCCTCTCTCTTCTCTATCTCTCTCACACACTGTCTCTCTCTCCCGCTCTCTCACTCACTTACTCATTTACTCACTACTCACTCACTCTCTTTCACTTACTCCATCTTACCAATTTGCTTGATGATGTTGCTTTTTTTCTTGATTCTGACAACATTTCATTTTTTTTTCATTTACCTACTCAACCGTTTATAAATTTACTTTTTTTAGTTTGATTCGGTGTTACACTGTAAGTGACCATTATCTCTTTAGTTATGCAGGGAAGGGCTGTGTAACTAAGTTGGAAGAACTTGTAGCCTAACCCCATTTCTGTAAAAAAGAGAGAAATAAAATATGTTTAACCTAACCACGGCTTCTGTAGGAGCCATCTGACTTATGTCTGCTCTGTTTACTTATGGAATTATATATACATGTATATCGGATTCTTCAGCTTTTCCTAGGGCTAAAAATTGCCATTATTTAAAAAAAAAACAAACCCAATTTAAACACAGATGTAGCTAACATAAATATAAACGCTTCTCCTCATGAATATTTAGTAAGACATATTGACTGTATGACCATTAATCAGCTGACACAGTTTTTATAATAGCTGTATGCACACGTTTACCATGCTTTAGCTATGTTCAGGTGTTGTGTAGCATCGATACGTCTTGAAACGGGGCGTTTTGAAAATCTGGATATTGATAGAAGAACATGTTTTAACTGAAATTCATTTGTTGAGGATGAATTTCATGTACTTTTACACTGTCCTTTGTACAATGACATACGGGAAAATTTGTTTTTAAAAATAAGTGACTTAAATGGTAACTTTGATATGTTGTCTGAGGTGTGTTTTATTCTCCACAACTCTGGTATAGTCAAATTTTCTGCCAAAGCTTGCTTCCAATTACTACGGCTTAGACATTTAACTCTGTACAGGAGATAAAGGTAAATGTTCGGTATTAGCTATTAAGTGCAGTTTCTAAATATGCTTGTTGAGTCATATGTCTCTAACTAGGTTTGAATTGGTAAGTTATTTTTGTTCCAAATTCCAATGCCCATTGAATAGTCATGGACAAGTTGATTGTAACAAGATTGTAGGGGTTTTACGTTGTAAGCGCTTTGGAAATTATGCGGGCGGATAGTTCGGTTTCCGTTCGAAAGCGGAATAGAAATTTACATTTTTATTCCCTACCGGTTTCACTACTGCTCATCAGGGGAATAACAAATACATAGCAATGACGTTTCTTGGTATGTATTTATTTTTATTTTTTTAGGTATGGTCTGTAAATACAGCGTTATAAGTACACCATTGTATAGATAATTTTATGATAATTGAAACAGTCTCTTGTAATTCCTGTGATGGAATGGCTTTGTAATTTAAAAGTATGCTTATATCATGCGTATTATATCATTGTACAGAGATGAGACTTTAATAAAATATGAGTTGATGTGAGTTTGCCATAAATAAATGAATGAATGAATCAATGAACGAAAGAATAATTGAATGAATGAATGGATGAATGAATGGGGAAAAAATATTTAAAGAGGATTATCCGGTTAGTTAACATACTAATCTACCTCAGGGTCCTAGAGCTATCAGAAGCATTTCATAAAAGTATTTAATAAACGGAAATATAAACAGTATCTTTAATTTAAAAGTCAGACAGGACAGACTAGCCATATAATGTACTTTTTAATCGATTAAAACAAACCGAATGCGTAGACTGGTTTTAAAAGTAAAATACGACGTTATAACTGTGTATACCAAGAACAAAAACTTTCACAGAAATTTTCCATTCTGGGATTACTCAATTCTTTACCTCAAGTATTACTTTGTTCATAGTCTGTACTCATATAACACATCAAAGTGATAGAACAGAACAGAACAGAACAGAACAATAAGTTATTTCTTAAGGACTTAAACAAGATGTTTATCGTCCATACACACACACACATATAACTTCCGGTCTGCTGTATACGTAGATCACGGGAGCTAAAAATAAATTTGAACTTTAAATTCGTTTTAACTGTAAGCTGCTTTTAAAAGCAAGGCAATAGCTATCATAAACTTAGAAAAACGTTTTTATTATCGAAATCTGTCACTTATTGGTTAGTGAAAATGTAACCACATGGCGCTCCTGCGACACAGTATTTAACATCCTGAATTTTAAGGTGATGTGATTTAAAAACTTCGTATGATTATTGGACATACCAATTTTCTGAATTTGTTGAAATTCCACTCGCCCACTCGCCAATGTGAGTAGGTTTTGGAGTCGGTCGAGTGCTTTAAAACATATGCTCGGCCTTTAGGGCGAGTTGAATTTTTGATCTGACATTTTCCCAATTGAAAACCTTGAGTAAAATACCTTAAATTGCAAATTAAAACGGCCGAAAAGTCTCTGCTTGCAAATATCAGGTTGAAGACACAATTTCCACTCTGTCTCACACTTAATAATATCTACAAAGTATTTAGAGGCATTCCGAATATACGCGCACCTGCTACCTAGCGGGACATATTTGGTCCAAGTAGAAATGTTTCGCTCAAAGGAAGTTTATTTGTGTTAAATATTTCGAGTGGTGGTTCAAATACTCAGTCGTGTTATGAAATTAAAATATGAATAGCAGTTTAATAACGTTTTTCAGTACAATAATCGGTTTAACTGAAAAACCTTGATTTAAACCCTCGACGCTTTCGTACCTAATTTAAACGAGTAAAAATATTAGAGGCCGAAAATAAACCGGAAGCACCGTAAGATTTACCCGCAATATGTCAAAATGTCCAAACAAACAAGCTTTAATTCGTTCTCCGGAATCGGTTAAATGGGTTGGAAGAATGGGTTGGATGTGATGACAAAAAGGACAAAGAAAGAGAAAAGAAAGAAAGAACCACGGAAACAGTATGATAAAGTACGAGATCAAGAAAAATGGTCCAATGAGTTTGAATGGGCGAAAGCGACTATGGTGGTTCGTCAAACTACCGGTTCGTAAAACTGGCCTGTATGAAAAAATGGTTTCGTCAAACTGGCAATTGTATAGTATAATAGCGGAGGGTGTATTAATTACAGTAATTAGGTTCATACCTGAAAGCAATTGATGTGTTTATGCCACGTTTTGATAACTGTTTGGTCGAAAATAGTTTGGAATCCAATCATTTGCTGAACATTTCACTGATTTAATAAATCATACAAGGTTGTACTGATCCTGCATGACTTAGTGATTTGAAGTTTAAACAGGCTTGTTTTTTGGCAATAAAAGTATAATTATGCTTTTAATTTTTATCTTCATTCATAATCAATTTCATATGATATAGATCACACCGGCTTTTAAAGAGTACATGTATGAAAAATCAAGGGCGAGTGAAAGTTGCATAAGGGTGAGTGGATTTCAGTGGTCACTAGTCCTGCAGGGCGAGTAGCTCGTGAAAAACATTAACACCCCTGCTGTTCACAACATACGTTCAAAAATCATTGAAAAGGGATATGATCCTATGGTACGACAACATACTGCATGTCTGGTTGTCAACCCTTCTACAGTTGGCAATCACGCTGCCCTTGTTGCATGTGCGCCGCCAAAAGGTTTAGTACTCTATGAATGCAATCTCTTCAATCCGTAAAACGGAAGGAGTAAGTCGGATATTTTCGTAACCTTTATCGTCATTTTCTACATTACTCTGCAGCTCAATCATTGAGTACACTAGCGAAAGGTTGATACAGTTTGTTTCACTTAAATATGTTTTCATTTGATTACGTTTTGTTACGTCCATGCTTTTCGAATTCAGAAGTTGAATATTACACAATGTTCACTTGCCTTGGTGTTTGTAGATCTTCTTTTTTTTCGATACCATAGCGGTATGTGTATACCATATCGTCAAAGTTGTTGGTATACCTATGGGAACAAATTGTACCCCTCTTGTTGCAGATTTGTATTGTATTGCTATGAGAGGGATTCCATGCTTAGCTTAAAACCTGATACACAATTTGACATTGTGAGTGCTTTTAATAAAACATCTAGGTAATTAGACGATATTTTGAATTTGGACAATCCTAATTTTGAAAATATGTTTTCCTCTATTTACCCAAAATAACTTACTTCAAACAAAGCGAATCGATTCTACATTCAGGCTTCCTTTTTAGATTTAAATCTTTCCATCCTTAATGATAAATATATTCTGAAAGTGGGTGATCCCTCGAAAGCAAAACCATCAACTGGAAAAGAGAAAATTGCAGACTCGGTTTTATTGAGTCTGTTCATTAGTAGTAATTAAACGTGCAACACTACTCACGCCCCCTAGCACCGGCTTAAGCAGTATTCAATGTAAGATTACATGTAAGAGATACTGGACGAGCATAAGTGTCCTCCTTAAAACATCAATTGAAATGACAATGGATTCATGATACTAAATACAAACGAAAGTTATACATGTACATTTATTTCAGAATCAGATCGAGAACAATTCCACGTTGCTGTATTAAACAATAATTGGCATATAGCATTTATCCCGTTGTGAAAAAAAATAAGTTTTCCTCAAATATTGATCTGTTGCAATTCTAATTATTATCGATGCAATAAAAGTTTGAGAAAGTATTAATGGATTGTCCAACAGCTTCGAGCCATATGAGACGCTGGGTTACTCGGCGAGCCAGATGAGACAATGCGTTACTCGGCGAGCCAGATGAGACACTGTTTTAGCCTACTCGGCATCTCATCTAGATCGAAGTTGTGGGTTAATGTCAGTCTGGTCAGCAAGATAACGGGGAAGAACACAACACGTTAGCCGTCATTTGTCAAAACATGTGTCTTCTTATCGGAGTGTGTAGCACTGTTCGTCATCGAAATAATCCAACAAATTTAATTCCAACTTGACCATATCGTTAGATGATAATGGAGCATCCCACATGATTCGACATAAAGCAGAACCTATATAAAGATACCTGTTAATATATAAGGGTCTTTAAAACCAAGTGGTTGCTGAAAATAGTAAAAACAGTAATGCAGAAATATCATAATTATAATAAATATCGTATGGTTATGTTTTACAATATTGTTGTCATTCATTAAGCCACCACCCGCAGCCGTCTGATTTGGGTGAGGGTCTACTCTGTTGCAAAGGGGTACACGTCGTAATTATGGTGTAAAGAGTTAAGCATATATTACTAAAAATGAGATGAAAATTGCATTACGTTTTGTTTTACCTAACACAAACACATTGTAACGTTTTTTTGCAATTAGAATACACCAGTTTTATTTAGATTGTATATTATGTTCCTATAAGTAACAGAAGGCTGAACCTCCATGATAAGATGCTAATACTGAGTAACCTCCAAATGAACATCTCATTTTGATCATAAGTGTTTCTTAACCCTTTCCTTTATACAAACGCTTTTTCATGTCTTTGCAAACAGAGTAGACCCAGATCAGATGGTTCCTTTAGAATCATGGACAACTCTGCTTGCTGATGATACTATACTAGACATGAACTGTACAATACCAAACTATCCATGTATACAAATGACAGTATAACAATGCAGCTAACAAATGGTGTCAGTACATCAGTGAAAGCGTTAAGGCTAACACATGGTGTCAGTACATCAGTGAAAGCGTTAAGGCTAACACATGCCGTCAGTACAACAGTGAAAGCGGTAAGGCTAACCCATGGTGTCAGTATATCAGTGAAAGCGTTAAGGCTAACACATGGTGTCAGTACATCAGTGAAAGCGGTAAGGCTAACCCCGGAGCTACAGTGCAGAACCACTGATACTAAAGCTTGTATGTCAGCCATGTGTCTTAAATACATTAACCCTTCGATTGCTGAATTTTAAAATACATGTCTCCTTCTTTACCAATGCCCTGTTGTATAATTACATATATCTTCACTGTGTACACGTATTTCGCTGTGTAATCACTACTGTGGAGTGCACTGGTTGCACAATCAACTTGTAAATAGTGCAGAATCTGATGAGACAGCTCCTACATGTCTCATCTGGGTCTTCACTATTTACAGGTAGGTACATTGACGTGAATAGCAAGCGAAGGGTTAAGCATTCGGAAACAAACTATCTACACTCGGTCTGTTTGTAAAACTGAACATTCCTATTGGTACAGTTTAGATGACTTAAGATTGAAAAATAAGTTGTACCCTGATCAGTGTCAGTTTATCTGTCCGAATATTTAGTATAATTAGAACAGCCTCTGATCTGATCGAGCTGGGTCTGCACTAAGTTCGATTTTGCTTATTCAACATCAAATTATCATAATATCTTGGAACACGCGTTACCAAACTTGCGTTCCTTGTTTTAAATATATGTTATTTGTTCACATACGTGTGTGCATTCCTAGTGCTCAAACACGCGTTCTGAAGTTTCAAACATCTGTTCATTGTTCTCAAACATGCGTTGTGTATACATGTACTTCGTTTCGGAAAGGAAACTATCTAGTACAGGGAGCACACAAGTGGGAGTCATTTACGGTCGTATTACATTGTATTCTCAAACTGGCTGTAAAAGTGATGTGCTCATTTTATGTTTAATTTAATTTCGATTGTTAAAAGGTTCTCTGTTACAATTTGAACTTTCTTCTAATTTGTTCCAACTTGTCAGAAAGTCTTGACAAAGTGTCAAACAGTTTGGATCATGATGAGATTTCTAGTCACAACCATACACCCAAACGCACACTCACACAAGAGATAAACACAGAAAACATCAACACACACACACAAGAACTAGAGACAAACGTTCCACACATGAACAAAATAACAAGCACAAAGACGTAAGGCAAACAAAAGGAAGGGTGACAAAGAGAGTACCGCATTGGCACGGTCTGTAGCAAAAACACCACTGACGGTTTAAACCGGTTTACGGACGTCCTAACCTCACACTTCTTTCAAATTCACACTAGAAGCCGAGTTTGGATCATAATGAGACGCCGAGTTTGGATCATAATGAGACGCCGGGTTTGGATCATAATGAGACGCGAGTTTGGATCATGATTAGACGCGAATTTGGATCATGATGAGACGCGAGTCATATCGAGCTTAGCAGCCTAAGGGTTAATACTTCCCGTATCTAGGTAAAAGTAAAAGGTAAAGGTGAGGTTTATAGTCTGGAACTATATACAGTGTACATATTCTCCCGACTTCACAATTTACCCCCTGATCACTGGGTCATAAGTCGGCCATTAACACTCGGCGCACAAGGCAGCCATGGCACATCGGCTTATTTCCCTCACAGGTACCCATTTATACACCTGGGTAGAGAGGAGCAAACGTGGGATGCATTTTTTGCTCAGAAAAATTCTGATAGTCCGAAGGCAGGATTCGAACCAGGGACCCTTCGATCCCAAGTCCAACGTCCTACCACTGGACCACCACTCTTCCCTCATTGGTATATGATAAGTGGACACACAGAATCCCTTCATTCTGCCATAAGTGTGGTAAAATGAAACTTCCATTCTCTACGTACATCTTCTCACACCAACGTTGTTCACCAACGTTGGTGTGAGAAGATGTACGAGACGACGTTCTGTGAAAGTTTGAAGTTAATCCTCTCTTTGGTGTATGAGGAGTTGGGCAGACAGGAATAAATCACTATATGTTATATAGTTAAGAACATTTCAAAGTCCCAAAACTCTTGTAAAATTGTCAGAGCACACGCCACCTACGGACGGACGGACTGAAAAGAGCATGGGTATGTATCTCCCGCCAAAGACAAAACAGGTCACGGATACCCAGACTTACATACAACATAATTATGACCATGCGATTGCCTGTGCAATGACTACAACTTTAGTATAACTGTGTACATTAAGGTACTCATCCTACAGGGCTTCACGATGCAATGTCAAATACGTACTTTTTAGCTTTATATGCCTCTTAAAGGAGTGCCGGACGGACAGTCGTGACACTACAAGACATTTATGGCAACTCATTGGCACAAAACACTAAATGTCATAACAAAAAAATAGTCAAAAGGTATCTTGGTCAAGATAAAATCGATAAGCTAATTAACTGTTTTGGTTGATTGAACTGTGTTGATTGAACATGTCTTAAACTTCATAATTCACTAATGACAAACACTGCAGTACATTTCATTTCATACTACACATTTCTTTTGCCTGCAAATCAATCCTCTGATTTTCTGTTTAAAATCTCACAAAATATTCTCAAACATGCATTCCACATTTTCAATGCGTTTCTTATAAAACATGCGTTTCATATGTTCAAACATGCTTTTCCTTATTTTCAAACATGCTTTCCATGTTTTTAAACATGCGTTTCTTGTTATCAAACATGCATTTAATATTTTCAAAACATGCATTCTTTATTCTCAAACATGTGTTCCATACTTTCAAACATGCGTTGCTTGTTATTCAAACATGAGTCACATTTTCAAAACATGCGTTCCATATTCTCCATATTCGCAAATATGCGATCCTTATTCTCAAACACGCTTTCTTAGCTCTCCGTATCAGAACGAAAAACAGTCTGAAAATCCAGCATATAAGTGGGGAACAGCTGACATTGTTCACCCTTAGTCTGCTAAAGTGATGTCTGTTACAATTATGCTTTTATTTCGACTGATTAAAACTTTTGAGACACTAATGAACAAGTATCAAATAAATTGGACAATGCAGAGAAGCCGATTTTTTCGGATGAAAACTATTTTCAAAGGTAACTACAAATGTTCACAGGGCAGACAAAGCGTTACTAACTAACTACTTACCAAACATAACGTTTCTGACAAAGAGCAAAATTCGTTCAAAACAAAATTCAAAGAAGTTAAAGATTTAAATGTGCTTGAATGTTGGCCTTAGTCTGAACATTCCAACAGGACAAGCGGCATTCTGATATATTTCTCAGCCATACTACGTAATGCTGAACTTATTTTTTCTCTTCGGAAAGGCGAGTTTAATAGGTTCAAACAAGGCAGGCTTACCAGAGCAGTAATTTATTTCTTACATGTAACACTTAAATGAAGGTCTGCATAAGTATCGATGTATTACAATGTCCGCTTACAACCTACTAAATTGTCTGACAGTTTTGAACAAGTGTCAAACGGTTTGGATCCTAGTCAAACGCATGGTAACTCGGCAGTTTATCTGGATCTAAGCTGTTTGGAAATTCTAGTCAGACTAAGGGTAAATACTTCGGTATGTTTGAGAGATTGGACACTTCCAAATAGGAATCACAAAGAAAAAATCACATTTACATGCAATATAAGGCCGTGGAAAAGCCAATTCAGAGGGCTGCAACTTTTTTTGTACATAACATAACCAATGTCACAGGTGTGCAACACATAATGCTTAACCCTTTCGTTGCCAATGCCGGATCTGTGATTACCTATGCAAACAGTTTGGATCCAGATGAGACGACGAGTTACTCGGCGTCTCATCATGATTCAAACTGTTTGTTACTGTTTCTATGTTTTTAAAACAAAATTGAAAAAAAAATTTTTTTTATAGCAGACGAATTTAGCAGACGACAGAGTTTGGCAGCGACAGGATTAACGTTGATGAGGTTCACGCCTCTGGGTTAAATACTTTGGAGTTACGCATGACTCTCAAAGGTGTAACGGTAGGACAGGAGTAACTCTACCCCCACTCACTCGCAAAATTTGAGCAGGTAGGGCTAAAACTATCAATAAATACATGTATGTCAATCAATGGCACATACATTTGAATGTAATTACCAGAATCAGTTACAAACAACATGTGTACTTATATCATATTTCCTAATTTCAATGTTCACACATGAGAAAGTGTAAAGAATATATTACAACAATGACAATAATGCAAACTGAAAGAGAAAATATAGGTGTTAGCTAGAAATGAAAATGAAGTACATGTACACACAAACAACACACATGCCCGCATGTACACACAAACATGAACGCACACGCATGCGTACACATCCATACGCATACGCACGCACACACGCACAAACAACTTGATGCGTGTCACTTGCAAATCTGCAAAAGTACATGTAGTAAATGAGTTTATTTTATATTTCTTTTCTTTTCTACTTCTTTCTTCTCCCTTTTTTCATTTTTTTTCTTTTTCCTTTTTTTTTCGTTTTCCATTCTTATATCATGACTTTTTTCACGAATTGATCAATTGACAAACTTCGCATTATTAATGAACAGTCGAAGTAAACAAACTCCAATACCAGTAAATGAAACACAAAGCACATAAAACATCATAATACTACAACAACAACCATATTAAAAGTTGAACTGATAAACATTTTTATAAATATCTTAGTCTTGTTTATATTCAAAATAATAGTCTCTTTTCATTCCCTGATGTTTTTATTTCAATATCTACTTAAATATAAAGTGAGAGTTTGGATCCTGATGAGACGCCGAGTTCCTCGGCATCTCATCAGGATCCAATTTTGTTTGCAATTGCCAGACATGTCGCACTTAGCAGACTGGCCTACCCAAGGCAGAATCCATTCAAAATGGTTTAGTAACGAACAGTGGCTAGACGTCTAGTATGTGCAGCTTGGATCTGGATGAAACTTCGATTTATTCGGCTACATATTTAGATTCAATCTGATTGTAAATGGGTGTCAGGTCTTGCTTTGAAAGCCCATCCACATTATTTAAATAACAGTGTGTCACACTCTAATGGAATGTAGACACATGGCGTGATACCATGTCCAATTAGATAACAGTGTGTCACACTCTTATGTAGACACATGACGTGATATCATACACAATTAGACACATGGTGTGATACCATACCCAGTTAGACACACAGTGTGATACCATATTTAATTAGACACATGGTGTGATGCCATACCCAGTTAGACACACAGCGTGATACCATATTTAATTAGACACATGGTGTGATACCATACCCAGTTAGACACACGGTGTGATACCATACTTAATTAGACACATGGTGTGATACCATACCCAGTTAGACACAGGGCGTGATACCATACTTAATTAGACACATGGTGTGATACCATACCCAGTTAGACACAGGGCGTGATACCATACCCAGTTAGATCAAAGATCGGACAACCGGTCATATTTCGTAGTTCTCATCTTTACAATTTAGAAAGGTAGCGGCTACTTCCATTTTTAACGACTTTGGTATGTCGTGGTCTGGGATCTAACCCGCGACCTTCCGAACCAACTACCATGTTAATACCGTACTACTTCCTGTATGTGTAGACCTTTTCGGTGATTGCCCTTCCACATACAGGACAAAACGCGAAACCAGAGGCGCAGTCACGGCAATATATGAAATGAGAACATGGTAAAAACACAACGTTGATGTCCTCGCTTTCACATATGTGGCAGATGCACTGCGTTCGCAGTATTTCGTTCTCCCTTAATAGCTCGTTCATTGAAACTGGAAAGGACAGAAACATTTGACGTAAAACAGCACCCTAATTATCGTAAATGTCTGAAACATGAAAGCATTAAACAACTATATATACACAGTGGATCCAGAAAGCAAAAAGGCATCCAGCGACATTGTCTCAGTGTATGTGAATGGCATTCATATTAATGTATTTGCAACGAGATTTGAAGTGGGCTATGGTCGGTTCATTTCAGTGTATTAACCCTTCGCTTGCTATTCACGTCAATATACCTACCTGTAAATAGTGAAGACCCAGATGAGACAGCTCCTGCAGGAGCTGTCTCATCAGGGTCTGCACTATTTACAAGTTGATTGTGCAACCCGTGCAATCCACAGTAGTGATTGCACAGCGAAATACTTATACACAATGAAGATATATATAATTAGACGACAGGGCATAGGTAAAGAAGGAGAAATGTATTTTAAAATTCAGCAAGCGAAGGGTTAGAGTTAGCTTTGTAAAGGTAGCAGCTAGTACATTATGGATTATTTTGAAACAGCCAGTCGCTGGTTGTCTAATATGTATGTAGATACAACACACACAAGTTTTTGGTTATTCACCATCCAATATCCCGCTATTAAACAGTATTAACCCTTTCGCTGCCAATGCCAGATCTGTAATTACCTATGCAAACAATTTGGATCCAGATGAGACGCCGAGTAACTCGGTGTCTTATCAGGATCCAAACTGTTTGTTACTGTTACTATGTTTTTGAAACAAAAATGAAGAAAATCAAAATAATTTGTAGCAGACGACAAAGTTAGCAGACGACAGAGTTTAACAGCGAAAGGGTTAACGTCTGCTAAACTTAGGAAAAGGTACTAATATTCTAGTAAGTGTTTGAAACACTACTGACCAAGTGCCACACAGTTTAGATACTGATGAGATGCCAAGTTAATCAGCGTCTCATCTGAACGTTTGAACCAATCTGTCTGTAAAGGTCAGGTTGTGGACAACGGGAATAGAGCTAATGTCACTTACCGTGTAACACCTACTGTAATACATCTTAGAACTGACCGTGTAACACCTAATATATCTTAGAACTTATCGTGTAACACCTTGTACATCATAAAACTTCTCAAACCCGACACCGCCACTACCTATAAAAGTAAACACATACCATCGCACGCTCATATTTGTTTCTTACCAGCTGATTCCAGTGATGAGCTAGAGCAATACATCTTTTTCCATGTGTTCATGTTTTCTTTGTGAGTTGCGCCGACTTTCAAATACAAATGATCTACAAAAACACACCATCATGCACATTAATAAACATTTAAAGCTAATCATATTGTAATCGTTTAAAATGTTGCCTTACATGTTTTACCCTCAACCTCCTCATCCTCCACTGAGCCCAATTCATGGTCACCTGCCGATGGACGCTCTTCGTAATACAAGCCAACACATCTAGGCAGTTCATCTGTCACTGCACAACCTTTGAAATTGAAAACTAGATTCATACCTGCTCAACATGCACTAGATTCAAACTGTTTGCGAATGGATGTTAACACGCGTGTAACGTGAGATGGGTTAATAGGTAACAACATGTGTCGATGCGTCGATTTGACATACATGTATATATGTTTAACCTTTGATATTGATGTTGTATGTCACCACCCAAAACGAGACGGGTGTACATGTAATGTATGCAGTATATATCTCTAATACTTCAAAGTTATGTTCAAGGTTAAATCTTAATGCAGACAGACAAACAAACAAATAGACAGACATTCAAAACAACGGAAATTCAAAACAATATGCATTCCGATACAAGCCAATAGTACTGCCGCCTTCAGCATGCTCTATACACACTGATTAGATTGCAGTGTATATTAACCCTTCGCTTGCTGTTTTTTAAAAACATTTCTCCTTCTTTACCCATGCCCTGTTGTATAATTACATATATCGTCACTGTGTACAAGTATTTTGCTGTGCAATCACTGCTGTGGAGTGCACTGGTTGCACAATCAACTTGTAAATAGTGCAGACTCTGATGAGACAGCTCCTGCAGGAGCTGTCTCATCTGGGTCTTCACTATTTACAGGTAGGTATATTGACGTGAATAGCAAGCAAAGGATTAATCCTAGTGACACGTGTTATTATATAATTGTATTTAACCCATTTATTCTCATTTCATTTAAGGTGATACTCCCTGAAGATTGCCTCTTTGAACAACGAAATACTATCGGCCTACGTCGAAGAGTTGCAAAACTACAACTTAATCTGAATAAATACAAATGTATTGGCGAATACCATCGGGTGTCTTGGGTTCCAAACCAGTGCACGCTTTGTGTTTATTCGATTAATTTAGTGCGATATACTTCTTTTCAGCATGTAAGCAAATTATATATGGATATTTAGACATTTTGAAATGTATTGCAAGTAAGGACTACTTCTATGAGGAAACCCGTCCGTATTTTAACCCATCCATTTTTAATTTTGAGGGAAGCACAATGTTTGAGGGGAGCACAGCAAGCAAACTATTTGCTGGAATAAGCCACTGATACCAATGAGTCCAGCAAACAATGCAGACCCTAATCAGAGGGCTGATCCCGGAGTCATCTGATCTGGGTCATTACTATTTGCCATTGTCAAGTTTAAGAAACAGTATCCACAAATAGATTAACATGTCCGTCCCGCTATATTGGTTGTATTTTATGCCATATATGTATGGATAGTTTGTGACAGTGATACTAAATATAGAACAGCAGTCAGGCAGGAGATGTCCAACGAATGCCCACAAGTAAATCATATATAGATAATGACATAATTACGTGTTTTGTGTGAGGCTGTCGCATTGGTGTCCATGGGTCAAAGGTCAAAGTCATCCCTCAGGATCAAAGGTCGTGCATAGTGTTTCAGAGTGTTTCACAAACACATCTTGTTATTTGAATGTATGATAGAAAATTAACTTAGTATTTAATTTTATTTCATTAATTTACTACATTGTAATAAATTCCCCCTCCCCCCCCCCCCGGCGGTCGCACATATTTTGTTTACTGCGAAACCACACTCCAGATTTATACTCCATAAAAATATAGCTGCAATATTTCTAACTATGCTCACAGCCACTAATGCCCAGGAAATGTTTGATGTGATGTTAATATTATGCAGGTCATCTGCAGGTCATTTGTCCAGCATAAAGTACTCGAAATACCTTCTGCACTCTGAGCAATTAACCCTTTCAGTGCCAGAATTGTCGTCTGCTTGACATATTTTCGTCTGCGTTGAGTTTTAAAATGGAAGTTAGTTTAATGTCTTTTATAAACAAGAGGGCAAGATGGCCCTTAATCGCTCACCTGATTACCATAGATTTAAGAATTTTGCTGGGTAGCCCATGGGTAGGGCCAATATTGACCTTAGGGACAATATTTGAACAATGTTGATCGTGGATCATGAGCAGTAGTTCTGCCGAACAAGATTTATAGTATAAGTATTTTTAGTATATTGATTTTATCAAGATTGGGCTTAAAATGTGCCCTCTAGAGTAACTTTTCTTAGATTTGACCTAGTGACCTACTTTTTATTCCCACCCAACCCATGATCACACTCAACCTTGGTATCACCAAGACAAACACTCTGAGCAAGTTTGAGGAAGGCTGGGCTAAAAATGTGGCCACTGGAGTGTAATCTAGATTTTTCTACGATATGACCCAGTGACCTACTTTTTGACTTCACATAACCCGCTTTCAAACATTTCCAAGATTTTATTAGGACAATCATTCTGGCCAATTTTCACGAAGATTTGGCTATAAATGTGACCTCTAGAGTGTTCACAAGGTTTCACTACTATTTGACCTAGTGACCTATTTAACCCCACATAACCCACTTACTTTGAGGTAACCCACTTTTCAAATTCCTCCGAGATTTTATCAAGACAATCATTCTGACCAAGTTTCATGAAAATTGGGCTAAAAATGTGACCTCTGGAGGGTTCACAAGGTTTTCCTACTATTTGACCTAGTGACCTAGTTTTTAACCCAACTTGACCCACTTTCAAAATTGGTCCGAGATTTTATCAAGACAATCATTCTGACCAAGTTTCATGAAGATTGGACTACAATTGTGACCACTAGAGTGTTCACAAGCAAATTGTTGACGACGCACGACGGACGCTTTGCTCATGTGAGCTAAAAAGATGAACAGATTGTCAAGCAGTTTAGATTTTGATGAGACGCTGAGTTACTAATTGTTTCATCTGGATCCAAACCTTTTTGAATATGATATTACAGACCCGTCTTCGTGGCACTGAAGGAGGTGTCTGCAAATATTGTCGTCTGCTGTATGTTTTTCCTTCTACATCTATTAAAGAATAAATGTCAGAGTTTGGACCCTGATAAGGTGCCAAATTACTCCGCATCTCATCTGCATCCAGACTGTTTACAAATGTTATAAATGCTAAAAACCAAGGCAAAAGCAGCTGGAACAAAACTCGTACCTGTTTAAAGGAACAGTTGCTTACATTTCAGAAGTCAGTTGACCGTCTTTGGTCAAAACTTTGTATGTCCTTGCTCAACCAAAATTACTAAATAATAATGTTGCTCTCTGTTATCTCCTACCCTGCTTAAACATGTTTTACGCAGCCATTTTACGCGTGCGTAAAACCTCTCTTGTATTCTATATAAACATGAATTTTCATGGAGTAGAGTTTTAACATGAAAGGGTACATCAAACATATGCAAGCTCATATACAGCAGAACCCGTGTAAAGCGATCGCTTAATAAATACATTGCATTTTCGGGATCCAGATCAGCGGTATGGAATGCGGATCGTGCCATTCCAATTACTAAATGCCAATTGCTTATTTGCCAGTTGCTAAATGTCATTTGCTAATTTGCCAAATGCCAATTGCTGAATGCAAGTTGCTAATTGCCATATTGTCATTAATTCTAGTTTATTTTCTCTGAAGAGTGTTTGGCGGATCTAAGGATTAGACATATCGGCGGGCTTCATTCTACAATGTGGTGTGTATCCTTATCAAAACAGTAATATACATGATCTATGTACATCTGTAAGCGAGAAGAACACGTTCGAAAGTTTTCATTTGGCAAATGCCGGTTTAGCAAATTGCAATTGGCATGTCCCGACCCGCATTCCATAAGCAACTGTTTGAATAGTTTGGTGACGTTTAAGTAGTTACGTCTGTTCTCAATGGTTTTTGTACTGATTAGAGTTTAAAGTATTAATTGCGTATTCTAGCATGGATAACATAGAGAAGTCCCTCTCCTGTGAAATAAAAGAGCAGTATGTTGCCTTTATAAGGTATGTGCGCATCAAACATTTTTAGGCAGTGCATTCCACGTAGGAGCTGAGGAAGGAAAAACGAATTAGATCATATTTCAGTCCTACGATATAACACCGTAAGATCTTGGTATTAAGCATTCAAAGATTCAGCTGTACCAGGAAGTATCTCATTTGAACATGAAGGCGTTAAACCAGTAAATACTTTGTATGTGATAACAAGTTATTTAGTATTTTTGACAGTCAGAGAGGGAGAGATTCAACGAATTTCCTGATACGTTTTCAAGCGGAATCTCTCTGGTGAGACGAGTTACACGTATTCTCACAGTTTCGTTTTGAGTGTTTTCTGTTTCGTAGAGTGTGTACCCATCCCAAACAACTGATGTACACTATCAAGGTGCCGTAAGGATAAGATATTATACCTATGTGTGTATCTGGTTGAGAGCTTTCCTCTGTACTGAACATTCGGTTTTTCTTAACATACATAACACTTTTAACGCTGGTGTGATTATATTGTTGATGTGACAACGCAGGTTTCCATTGTTGCTAACTTTGAGTCCTAAATGCTTGTGGTGATAAGCACATGTTACTGGTATGCCTTTAAAATTTGCTCTTGGATTATAGTCAATTCTCTGAGGTGAGAATTACAAGGCCTTAGTTTTGTTTGGAATGAAATTCCCTAGCCATTGATTTTGAGCGGCTAGCTGTCTATTTTCATTTTTTGTTCTAGTTTTCCACCAACAAGAAACTATGTTACATTGTAATTTGCATATGACCTACTAGTATTTAGTAGTAAACGGTTTTTCATTAGTTAATACCTTGACTGGCATACAACCTTTTTATATACCTCTACACATTGCAAAACTATGTAAAATTCTGATATACAGTCTGCTAACGTGTCGAATTGAATTCAATGCAATAATTAACATAATCACAACACATGTAAGGCATAATGTTACAGAGACATGTTCCATAAACTTCTTAGAGTTCAGTCAAAACGCCATATAGTACAGAAAATCATTATTTACGCAGATATTTAGCATGGGACCGAAGACTGTCGACTGTCGAAAGTCCTGTTCTTAAAAAAGATTTTAAGACCTGGAAATTCCCATAAAATCAAAGTACTGAAATACTGATATTTATCACCTCATGGTAATGTTTGCTGAGCAATATTACCAGTTTGTCGAAACCACTATTCAATTTTCAAACGTTTACTATCATTTTGCTATCAATTAATACAACATTTGATAATAAAGTTGACTTTGACGAACAGGTAGTTTGCCGAAACCACCATAGTTCACAGGCAGTGCTATAGGAAATAAAGAAGAAGGGTTGTTTAGTAAATTAGAGTAGTGGTATTAATATTATTAATTACTATCCCCGACCACAGCACCGAGGCTCTCGCTGGTGGCCCTCTTTGATATAAAGCTACTTACTAAAGGCTATTGCTACGGCTCTATCACATGGGGATTGTGCTCATATACGTAGGTTGAAGTTGCTAACTTTATATTGTTTTAAAAATACATGTAGATTCAGTTAATAATGTCATTAATAATTATGCACACAAGTCGATTAAAGCGTTGATCTAGGCTAAATAAATGCAGTTCTTTATGGAATTACAATTACAGACTCTGCACAAACAAAAGCTTTATGCTTTAAAGTGTATTCAATTGCTTATTTTTTTTCAGATTCAGATTCAGATTCCAATTTTATTTAGAGTCGGTTTGATAATTACAACATGTAAACATTAGCTATGTATAGCTATTGACCGACATAAACATACACATTTAACAATTACAGTAATAAAATTTATAAACTGAAAATTTCTGAAAACATAAAAGCAATTAAACATATTCATATACATATGTTAAAGGGAAGACCTGTCTGTAAATTGAGCTTAGAGCTCTAAGAAGCTGTGAACAATTTCTCTTAAATATTTAAACATTCCAAATATCATGACTGCATTAAAAGTACTCTCTTAAATTCATATTGTGTTAAAAATACAAATTGGATTATTTAAGAGTATATCACAGACAATTCTTTCCATAAATTAGCATATTCAACAAAATAAATAAATTTGCATTCAACAGCAAAGAAGATGAGCAAAAGCATCAAGCAAATATATAGCGATCAATAAATAAACCAGAATATAAATATTCAATGGCACATAAAGTTGAAATCATTACATTATACGGCTTTGAATTTTGCCCATGCGTTTCTGCGGTCCTGTGTTTCTATAAATGCCAATCTTTTTTAATAAATATGGCTTACTGTGAGACAAGTTTTTATTTATATATATTCATTTATTTTATTTATTTTCATTCATATATTTTTCTCAGCATATTTTGGTCGGGGAAATTTCTTTCTTTTCTGCCATGATCCAGTTGCAGTGAAAATGCTAGTGAATTAGGTATAAATGATTAAAATCACTTCCCCAAGCATAGCTGTCAGCGTGGTCTAAGGGTTATAACGATGGACTAGGAAACGTGAGGTCGTGGGTTCGATCCTCGGTGGAAGCTGAATTATTTTTTTTCTCTCATATTTTCTTAGCACCCTTAGTATACGTGCTTTTGGTTTAAAATCATTTTGTACATAAAAATATAAGACCTTTGTTTGCATTTTGGCTTTGTTAAAGTTATTTAGCTGAGACCTTTTATTCGTGGTTTTGTTGACCGTTTTGCATATTTCACCATTGTGAATTTGAATTTGCTTCAACTTGAGTGTATAATTATCTTATACTAACCTGTTCTTAATTTGGGGACACAATAAATGAAAAAGTTAATGGGCATTGAGTCGACCTATCGGATTAATTCATGTAGACTGTAAGTAGGGGAGTTTGTACGCCTTGTGAACTTCACTTAATGTGATCATGGTTTCTACGTCAGTGTGTTTCAGCAAATGAATAACATTGAGCTGTGACGTAATGTGTATTATTGGTGTCAAACACAGGTATTATGCATCATGGCTCATTAAAACATTCCCCTGTTTCTGCTACATGTATTAATTCATACATAACAGTCATGTTTTCCCAAAAATTGCTCCCTCTTTTTCTTCTATCCTGCTTAAATACATGTTACGCAGCCATTTTACGCTTGCGTAAAACCTTGCTTGTTGTATATAGAAATGACTTTAGTGAACAGAGCAGATCATTCCCTGGCTGCACCCATATGAGCTGCCTGGTCGGGATCCTCACTGTCCCTCATCAAGTTTTAATTGTTAAATTGTTAAATACGAGAATATCTATTTATGAAAATTTATGAATTTTAACATGGAGTTGATTGAAGAAAACAGACATATATCACCAGCATAAGCAACAGCAAGCATAAATAAAAGCAGTTTAACTAGCACATAGCAAAGGGTTGCAGACACTAAGACATAAAAAAATAAAAAACAAACAATACAAACATCACAGGGGTCATGCTGGAGTAAATAAAAATTTATGTAACATCAGAACAGAAATTACAGACACAGATTGTTTTGTACATTGTGTCAATATTTGAATGCCGCTGAATATCTTTTGTAAAAGATATTTCTTGTTTAAGATACCTTAACAAAACACCAAACAAGTATACATTTTTGTCTCAAGATACATATCAAGAATTTGATAGACAGTAGAGTGTCCAGTAAGAAATCCTGATTGTTTGGCATATACATGTATAAGTGTTTGTATTACGATGATTACAGCGGATTTCTATGTCGTAGGTAAGGTAATATACTTGTTCCTAAAGACCTTTATTGATCATTAGTTTTGATGTTATTAGTTTTAAAAATTGAATACCAATTAAGCCCCTGTTATGCCTAGTTTACATTTGCCACGGAGGCCGTACGATTTCTTTCTCTGCGATTTTCCTACGATTTCGTTTGTCATCGTATAAGTCTACGGGCTGCGATGTTTTTGTATACATTGTCAACGATCATCGTAGGATTATTTGTGTATATTGATCGGGGCTTATCCGTACGATGACTGAGCGGCGACCGTACGGCGATCGTGCGATCTCCGTGCAGTCATCGCGCTATCTCCGCTTGGACAAGGAAGTCGTACAGAGCCCGTACGGAGTCGGTGCGGGTTCCATACGAAAACCAGCGTAGTTGTTTTATCTTCTATAGATAGACAAACTATCAATGCAAGATATGACAAATAAAGATGCACCCATCAGAAATTTCAAAATCGCCGCACGGCCATCGTGAGGTCGCCGCAGGATGACCGTGCGATGTACGTACGATTTACGGGTATTGCACGGACACCGAGCGAGCGGCAGCCTTGCGGTGATCTTGCGATTACCGTAGGTCGCCGTACGATTTATTTGCTACATGTTCACCGAAAATCGGTTGTTTTCCGCACGATCATCGCGCGGCCTCCGTACGATGCCTGTGCGGAGGTCGCACGACGCCTGTAACCACGTGAAAATATACATGTATAACTTTTATTTATGACAAATCGTAGAGGCTACGGCGACCGTATGCCTCCGTACGGAGACCGTGCGGTTTTGACCTTACGACGAGTCTACGCCGTAAACTTATCGCAGGGCAAATGTAAACTAGGCATTAGGGGTGAGAGTGGTGTTGCATTTTAAAAAACTGCACATGAACGAACTCAATAAAAGTGAGTCTGCAAATTTCTCTTTTCACATTGCTGCTTTTGCTTTCGAAGAATCTACTACTGTCAGAATGTCTGTTAAATAACAATAGTGTAATATATGTATATCTTTAGAACTCTGTGACTAATACGCTCTTCTCCTAAAATCCTAAAACGACTGAACAATTTCTCCAACCATTGCATTTAAAAACCGAACTTGCCATTTATTTTGTATGAGATACCGAGTGACATAGTGTCTTATAGATACCGAGTTACATAGTGTCTTACTAGTATTCAACTTGTTGACAATCTGACCCAATAGAAAATGCAGACAACATTTATAATTGGATGTTTTTATCAGCAATATTTCCTTTTATGTAATAAACAGTGTTTCGTCACTTATTCCACCAGTCCGTGGTAAAACAACCAGCAACGACCGCACGATAATGATAAGGATATTTTTATACTTACTGTGGCCGGTCGATTCCTGATCAGAAACAGTTTGATATGCCGGACGAGTTCTTATCTGAAAAAAAAACCCACAGGAATTTAACCCCCATCCTGCTAAACGAGGACTGACGCACGTCTGCAAAACATGGATCCAGATTAGAATAACTACATCTCTCATCTTGATCCAATCTGTTTGACACTCGCTCAACAGTTTCTCAAACGTTTGTATGAACAACTAAGGAGCAATGCAACGGGCCGGAGTTTTTGCAGAACTAATTTTAATGTGTGTGCGCGCGCACCGAACATAGCAACGTTTAGAATATATAGAACTGCATAAATAGTTTTGAGAACGGCTCAAAACTGCAACAATTAATGTCAACAACATTGAGAACGGTTTAAATGACACCTGATTTCAAAACACTTTCAACGATCTAGATGTTTACCCCGCTATTCGCGGTCAGACTCGCATTTGTAAACGGAAATTGTACCAGATTCAAATTTGACCAGATGTTGTTGTTTTTCTTTTGAGCGAATGTTATTTATTTTCTATTCAAATTTGAGCGGATGTTATCTTTTTCACAGATGGATAATGGTTTAGTTAAGTTACTCGTTCACTGAAGTGAGTGTATGAGCAATATTGGTTAATTGTAGTAACTCGTCCACTGAAAAAGTTACTCTTTCAATGAAGTGAGTGTTTGAGTGATATTGGTTAATTTAAGTAACTCGTCCACTGAAAAAGTTACTCTTTCAATGAAGTGAGTGTATGAGTGATATTGGTTAATTCAAGTAACTCGTCCACTGAAAAAGTTACTCTTTCAATGAAGTGAGTGTATGAGTGATATTGGTTAATTTAAGTAACTCGTCCACTCAAAAAGTTACTCTTTCACTGAAGTGAGTTTGTGAGTAATAATGGCTAATTAAAGTTACCCGTTCACTGATGTCAGCGTATGAGTGATATTGTTTTCACAGCACAGTTGGCGCCGGCAAATCATGAATGAGTGAATATGGGGATAATTGTATCAGAATGGATTGTATGGCGCTGCAACATAAACTATGATAAATTATTATTAGAAGATGTTGATTATTTCGATAGCGAGTAATTATAATCAGAATATCTGGAATCCCATCCGCTACAAACGTATGCTAAAACACACACACACACACACACATGTTTATATATACGGACTTACAAAGCTGGCAGACACGCACGCGTTCGTACTTCAATTTAGCTCATAACGGAAAGATAGATAATAACAGGAAGGTGGCACATATATCTGCTATCGTACATGCTACAGGGCATAGTTCTGTATCCCTTTCTTGCTTGAAATACAATTTAATCCTATAGGGCATAGCTAGCGATAGACACGTGCATAACATCAGTATGAAAGGTGAAAACAGTACGGCCAAACTGGAACAAATATCGAAGGCCAATGAGGGTAGAGCGTGATAAATGTTCTGTCTTGGCATACAGGCTTGAACCATTCCCTTTTGGCGCCTCTATAAAGGTCACCTTTTGAAACCATTAGGAGCAAATGCTCTATTTATCAAAATTGTATCAAAACTAAACACCCTACAGCCCAAGTCCGTACATTACATTTTAATTCAGCTCCGCTCCTGTCTTCGAAAGGGACGACTAAATGAATAGATACGGGTGTCTCTATTAAAGTAGCTGTTTACAGAATGGAAGTACATGTAGTGCAAAAAATGTCATACGGGAGCTTTCGATGTCTCATTTGTGGGTGGCGGTGGTCTAGTGGTAACGCGCTTGACTATCAGTCCGGAGGTCCGGGGTTCAAATCCCGGTCTCACCCGGAAATTTCAGAGACGCTTTTCCGTGTCTCCCACCCTCACAAACTCTCCACCCAGGGGTTAAAATGGGTACCTGTAAGGGTCACTCGCCGGTACTGCGGCTGCATGATTGCGCCATATGTTAGCAGTGCTCAATATTGTAGGCCAATGACTCAATGACCAGGGGAGTAAATGTACAGTCGGCTGAACGGTCATTCGGACTGAAAGTAGACTATAACTAGGTACTTTTTTTACTTTTTTCATTTGCATCCAAAATGTCAAGTCAAGTCGCGCTAAGCGGTGTAAAGGTTGATAATATTATGTCAAACCCTTTAACTCCCGAAATCCCATGGACAGGATATAGGCTAAGTCTAAACCTAGACTCCAGGAGCTCTCTGACCAGGGCCAATACTATTTACTGAACCCATGGAAGTTAATGTGATGAGTGCGTTCTTTAATTGCTGTTAATAGTTTTTGTGCAAGTCCTTTATGTTTGGCGCTATGTGGTCATTGTTGCATTGCCATAACCCTGCCCAGCCATGTCCTATCTTACTTTTTGTATGTTAAGGCGTCACTGATTGTCTTTTGTTTGTGAGTTTGATTGAGTTTTAGTTTATCGGCGGTACGACACATTTTGGCTACATGCTGTGAGTTTTAGTTTATCTGCGGCACGATACATTTTGACTACATGCTGTGAGTTTTAGGACACATATTAGCTACATGCTGTCGGTGTTCAGCAGGCAAATCTGTGAAGGCTGTGTGTATGTGTGAGTGCACACATCATTTGCTTCATTTGCTTCTAGCGCTGCTGGGCTTTCTCCTGCCTGAGTTATGTTCTATTTTTATACAAATAGTTCCTTATTTGCGATGCCACTCAACAAGATAGCAAATGAATGGGTTCGAGAATCTGATTTAAACGAGCTGACTGAAGATATTATGTGCTTTAAAGGTTATTGTTGTATTCCGGCATATTACACAGATAGTTTAATGTAGGCACCTTGTTATCTTGTAACAGAGTCGGCTCTACAACGCTGGTCAGGTGCTGAAGTTGGGGAGAGAAGCGGACGTGCTCTGACAATGGATCGTCATGTTGGCTCAAATCATTCATCGACAAACCGCACTGGATACATCGAATCACGTCATCGACATCTGCAATGACGTTAGTAACAAAGTTAAAAAACGTGCATTTGTGCGCACATTAGTGCGCGGGTGCGTATGCACATGCACGTGTACCTCATCTGTTCCCCAAAAGCGGTGCGTTTTTGTATCACGTCTCTATTCGTTCTTTCTATTTTCATTTTAGCTTTAATCTGATCTAAACATTGATATCTGCTGAATAAATCCATATCTGCCCATTACCTCGATAAAACATTCCATATTTGGCCAGTACCTGAACAAAGCAGTCCATATTTGGCATGTACCTCAACAAAGCATTCCATATTTGGCCAGTACCTGAATAAAGCATTCCATATTTTGCCAGTACCTGGGCAAAACAGTCCATTTGGTCAGTACCTGAACAAAACATTCCATATTTGGCCGCCTGTACATGAATAAAGCATTCCATATTTAGCCAGTCTCTGAACAAAACATTCCATATTTTGCTAGTACTAATAAAACGCACTGTATTTGACCAGTGCTGATAAAACATACCATATTTGGCCAGTACTAATAAATCATACCATTTTGTCCAGTACCTAAAGAAGAACATTCCATTTTTGGCATTGTTACTTATTTGGCTAGTATCTGATTAGAAAAGCATCCATATTTGACCACTGCATGAATATAATATAAACAAAATATTTGGCAAGTACCTGAATAAAAAACATCCTATGTTTGGCAAGCACTTGAAATTAAATATTCCATATTTGCCCAGTACCTTGATAAAACATTCCATATCTGGCAAGCAGTTAATCAGATATTCCGAATTTGACTAGCACCTAAATAAAACATTCCATACTTGGCCAGTTTGCTCAATTCC
Organism: Azorinus chamasolen; assembly: GCA_963576725.1. Taxonomy (NCBI): domain Eukaryota; kingdom Metazoa; phylum Mollusca; class Bivalvia; order Cardiida; family Solecurtidae; genus Azorinus; species Azorinus chamasolen. Next base: position 72,827,626 of record OY755241.1, on the reverse strand, counting down.
CAATTTGACTAGTACCTGAATAAAACAGTCCATACTTGGCCAGTTTGCTCACATCTTGGATACCTGGGTGATGAGGCCAGCCCCTTGTCTGATAGGACTCGAGTCGCTGACGGTCGTCCGCATAGTCAGGGTAACGACATCCAGTTGTCCGCACATTTGTCGGTTCCTGATAAATAAACGTGTCTTGTACAGGAAATTCCTCCAAATGTGACCAACAAAAAGAGGTATAAACATGTGTCATAGAGGCAAGTGGTAGCTTAATACAGGACGAAAGCTGTGTAGCAAGCTCACATAGAGAGTTGTTATACAGCAAGGTCATTCTTACAACAAAAGTACATGTAGTCCAAGTGTAGGGTTTAATCCTTTACTATCAATGTAAGAAATAATTTTTAGAGTGAATATTAACCCTTCGCTTGCTGAATTTTAAAATACATTTCTCCTTCTTTACCCATGCCCTGTTGTATAATTACATATATCTTCACTGTGTACAAGTATTTCGCTGTGCAATAACTACTGTGGAGTGCATTGGTTACACAATCAATTTGTAAATAGTGCAGACCCTGATGAGACAGCTCCTGCAGGAGCTACCTCATCTGGGTCTTCATTATTTACAGGTAGGTATATTGACGTGAATAGCAAGCGAGGGGTAAATTAGTTGATTTCTAAAATGCATATGACCAAGATATTGGTATTTTTGTGATTTTTTTTAGCTAGAATCCCACGTATAAATCCATAAGCAAAACAGCAAACAGGTCAGACGAATCCAGTAGGACCTTTCTGATCTGGGTCTTCCCTGTTTGCTTCTTGTCTACAATCATTTTACCTCTCTCCTTTACTACACCAGTCTCTCCAATACTACACCAGTCTCTCCAATACTACACCAGTTTCTCCTATACTACACAAGTCTCTCCTATACTACAACAGTTTCTCCTATACTACCCCGGTTTCTCCAATACTACACCAGCTTCTCCTATACTACACGAGTCTCTCCTATACTACATCAGTTTCCCCTATACTACATCAATTTCTCCTATACTGCACGAGTTTCTCCTATACTACACCAGTTTCTCCTATACCACAACAGTTTCTGCTATGCTACACCAGTCTCTCCTATTCTACATCAGTTTCTCCTATACTACACGAGTTTCTCCTATACTACACGAGTTTCTCCTATACTACAACAGTTTCTCCTATTCTACAGCAGTCTCTCCTATACCACACCAGTTTCTCCTATACTACACGAGTTTCTCCTATACTACATCAGTTTCTCCTATACTACACGAGTTTATCCTATACTACACGAGTTTCTCCTATACTACACGAGTTTATCCTATACTACACCAGTTTATCCTATACTACACAAGTTTATCCTATACTACACCAGTTTCTCCTATACTACACCAGTTTCTCCTACACCACAATTTTCTCCTATACTACACGTCGATTTTCTCCTATACTACACAAGTTTATCCTATACTACACCAGTTTCTCCTATACTACACCAGTTTCTCCTACACCACAAGTTTCTCCTATACTACACGTCGATTTTCTCTTATACTACACAAGTTTTATCTTATTTCTGATTCGTTTAAGTATTTGACACTTTATTAACCAAGTGTCAAACAGCCTCGACTCTGATGAGACCTCGACTTTTCTCGATCAAAACTGTTTGCAAATGTCAGGTAGGTCACCGTTTCGCAGGCTGAAGTTTAACATTTATCTGCGTAGAATGGGATAGATAACAACCCTTTATCTCATATAAATGTGTTTTCGCGCATTTGCCAGCAGATTACAACCGGTTCAGACCGCTACTATAGGAATTTAAAAGGTATGTTTCTTTACATAACTAATTTGCCTATGAATATTCAGTAGGTACTGAAATTTGGAATAAACATAGAACAGGGAAAGGGTTAATCAACAATCTAAACTTTTTACAGAATGCCATCACAAATTCAATTGTTTTTTAGAATTGATCATCTTACCCTGGTAGTTTGAGCATATTGACTTCCGGTAGCTTGAGCATACTGACTTCCGATAGTTGGAGCATGGTGACTGCCGGTAGTTGGACCATAATGGCTGTCGGTAGTAGGAACATACTGACTGCCGGTAGTTGGAACATACTGACTGTCGGTAGTTTGAGCATGCCGACTGCCGGTAGTTGGGGCATGCCGACTGCCGGTAGTTGGGGCATGCCGACTGCCGGTAGTTGGGGCATGGTGACTGCCGGTAGTTAGAACATGTCGACTGCCGGTAGTTGGGGCATGGTGACTGTCGGTAGTTGGGGCATGGTGACTGCCGGTAGTTTGGGCATGGTGACTGCCTGTAGGTAGAACATTCCGACTACCAGCAGTGAGAACATACGGACTGTCGATCTCCACATTCTCGTGCGGACCGTCCGTGGCCTGTATGGGGAAGCCCGTGGTTTTCTGGTCAGATGGAAACATCCTCAAGACTACAACAGTTTGTATTCGCCTTCCGTCTGAACCCTGGCCTTTGTTTTCAAGATCAATAACACAATAAACCATACACAGTAAAACCTCTCTATAACGACCACTAAATTGTGTTAATTAGTTGGTATTTTGGGCAGGTGGTTGCTTAAAGCAAGCTGAAAGTAAAACAGAACGCTCATATAGGAGCGTTCTGTTTTACTTTCACCTTGCTTTAAGCATCCACCTGCCTTTAACACAAAATACTTGATTTAGTTTAGTGGTCGTTATAGAGAGGTTTTAGTGTACAGTAAACGCTCTTGATAGCGATAGACAAAGAGTTCTAATTATGGGTCCTAAAGTTATATTCCGTCCATATTTCGTATAAATCAATCAACACCGACAGTTGTACCTTAAACTACTACATAAAGTCTATTTGCTAAGTTTACCTATAAACGATGTCTGAATACTGCTAAATTGTCATTGATCAGGTCTACACTGTGTGTCATACTAAACCAACCAGGAAGTTAAAGCGGTTCATACTAAGTGGACTCTATGGTAAAACAATAAGGGGCTAGTCCACTCCACAAATATTGGGCTAGTCCACTCGACAATAATGGGCTAGTCCACTCCACAAATAATGGGCTAGTCCACTCCACAAATATTGGGCTAGTCCACTCAACAAATAATGGGCTAGTCCACTCCACAAATTCAGCGCTGGAAGGGTTAATATTTAAATTACCCTGTTATCTATGGGCTACATGTAACTCTAGCCTTAACACTGATGGACTAGTCCACTCTGCAAATTCAGCGTTCAGTGGGATAAGACACTTGAGAAACCTGTGTATGCAGATACCGCAAAGAGCTAAGTACTTTTAAAAAGTCAGTTGGTACTTGTCTTTCCCCTGTTACATGAACACAAGTTCAAGACCAAAGAGGGCTTTCTGTATGACATTCTCCATGCATAACATTTCTTTATTTTTCTTTCTCAAAGTTTGAATTAAAAAGTGTTCGGATTAGTGAATGTTCGGATCAGTGAGTGTTCGACTTAGAGAGGTTTTACAGTTAATACAGATGACACCAGTCAATTCTCACCTTTAACACTAGGTCCTGTATGAGTTAGCTGTCTGCAACCTCTGGGTAAACAATGAGACGTCTTCTTCAGCACGATTATCTAAAAATTGTAATAAACAATGTACTATATAGTAGAGTCTCTCTAGCATAGACTTCTTTAAAAACGTGTCGTTTCTTAATGCAGTCTGAAACTAATGTAGAAAGCTCCTATAGGACCTTTTTGCATATTCTTTGTCCTGCATTTTTATGTTATAAAATCCATATTTAGCCCTCTTCTTGCAAACCTCAATCGAATCCTGTTGTCAGCCAATTGCAACCTGGTTCTCATTTGAAGATAGCTTCAGTCCAGATGATACACCGAGGTACCCGGCGTCTCGTCAGATGATACACCGAGTTACCCGGCGTCTCGTCAGATGGTACACCGAGTTTCCCGGCGTCTAATCAGATGATACACCCAGTTACCCGGCGTCTCGTCAGATGATACACCGAGTTACCCGGCGTCTCCTCAGATGATACGTCTCGTCAGATGATACACACAGTTACCCGGTGTCTCGTCAAATGATACACCGAGTTACCCGGCGTCTCGTCCGGGTCCAAGTGTTACACTCCGCCAATAGTTCCTCGAAAGCTTGATCGAATCATTCAACATTAGGTCAGGTCCAAATTTGAGCAGTCATTGTTTATCACAACAGATAAAGGTTAACATTTAAAGTACTAGTAGCAGTGTTTGTACTTTATGTAAATACTACAAGTGTGACCGAGCTAAACTGTTTGAGATTATATCTCTTAACAAAAACATGAATTTTACTGTAATGTAACTATGAGGTGAACGAAAGATGTTCAAAACAAACCTGTTTGCAGGTCCCTAAACGTTATAAAGTAATACCCCTCTGAACCAGAATTATAACAGAGTAGGATTTAGACATTTTAGGCAGGTGACTTCTTAATGCAGGGTGTAAGTTATGCAGATATATCCTAGAGGAGCTTTCTGTATGACTTTCAGCCTGCATCACGCTGTCCCTGTCTCCAAGACCGATACTTTTAAATACATGTACTACATGGAACATCTGGCTTAGAGGGCCCTTACTGGACATGCATGTTTAAAACAAAAAGAACTTCAGCAACATTTGTACACTGTAGATTTAAATTAAGGTTTACTATGTACGTGTATGTTGTCTCGTCTTAACCCTTTCGCTACCAATGCCAAATATGTGATTGCCTTTGCAAACAGTTTGGATACAGATGAGACGCCGAGTAACTATGGTATTAAAACAATTTGATATGATATGTTGTATAAAACATGATGAAACGTTCATCTCACAATCGAAAATACGCATTGGGTGTACCTGGCAATTCTTCGAGTTCCAGAGTCGATCAGCTAATATTTTTGTCGAATAATAAGACAGTGACAATAACATAAACTAAAACAAAAATATAAAAAACAAAATTAAAATATAAAATAATAATAAGTAGATCTAATAAAATAGAAATATGTTAAGAACATATTTTACTTCGAGAGCAAATAGAAATGTAACTGTTACTTCAACTGTTACCTCCGATAACCATTTCTAGAATGGTTTGAAAGTGTCTCTCCTCTGCTGTTAGTGTAAGTTCCGTCACTTTGATTATGGTTACATTGTAATCGAGGTCAGACCTTGATTAGTCTGATTAGAGAAGATTGTCGTGATTCGATTGGCAATGATAAACGTTTGACCTTGTATAAAGACACCTATTTCACGCATGTTTGACACCTTGTATAGAAACATCTCTGTCACGCATGCGTATCTCAAACATACTGAGTATGAAATGTCACGTGATCACAATGTAATAGATCTGTAATTACTTAAACCCACCTCTCTCTGTCTCACTCTCTTTCTCCTTCCCCGTCTTTCTCATTCTCCCACCGCCTCTCTTTATCTTTCCTGTTTCTCCTTCTCTCTCTTTCGTGCGCTATATGTCTATCATAAACACAGACACGCACCCGCGCACACACACACACATATACACGCATACGTACATATACACATACCCACACAAACACTCACTAGCGCGCACATGCATACACACACATTAACACACACGCACATACACAGTTGTTTGGATCCAGACCAGACACCTAGCAGCACAGACGAAACTTTATAACATTAAGTATAATAGACATTAATAATACGATTTTCTGAAAATTAATGACAAAGCACATATAAACAGCAAACTGTGTCTCTGACCATGGCTGACGACAATTTCATAGGCAGTTGTGGTATTTCTAGAACATTTAACCCTTTCGCTGCCAGTGTACTTACCTCGGCGTCTCATCAGTATCCAAATTCTTTATGACTGTGACTGATTTTAATGAAAAAAACCCCTGAAATTTGTAGCAGACGACAAAGTTGGCAAACGACAACATTTCTCGGGGAAAGAGTTAAAAAATTATGAACAACTTGAATATAGGATTACATGTATCTCTCTGTCGCGGGTTAACTCTTCGCGCTGACACTTTGTATTTCTGCCAAGTTCATTCTGTGCTGATCGTGAACTTGAGTGTCTGTAGCAATCTGAACTATGTGTGTTGATTGCGTAATGATATATATTATATTGAGTTTTTTTTAATGATTTGTCGATATCACCGACAAAAAACTACAAAGAAAACCTGTATATACAGGTTTTCTTTGTAGTTTTTTGTCGGTGATATCGCAGTATTTCACATGACGTGTATTTGGGATTTACATTAACCGCATATGTTGTATACGAGCTTTATCTGAACATTTATCTAGCCATACGCGACCATACTTACTTTGACACTCGATCATTCATAGTCGATAGTAAATCAGAACAGGGTTGAGTAATCATTTCTGACACCAAAATAAGTTGTAAAGCTTTATCTTTACAACACTTTTATCGAAGAACAGACTTTAACTTACAAAGTGTATACCTACCTTTGGTGTGTTGAATGATGAAAATTACTATGTATTGAAATAATTTATTTCCAATATTGGATTACTAGATATCATGCAACGTTATTTCACGGGCTATTTTAATTGTCACCAAATAAAGCTAGATCATTGTCTTGAGATACACATGAACCTGCAGAGAGAAATACTACGAATACATATGAATCAATGAGTTCAATATTTATGGGATATTTCAACACTGGATATTCAGCATTAAAAGGGTAACATAACGATTGGCAAAACACGTATATCCCCCTTTACCTTAATTTGCATAGCCAATGTTAAAGCGTATAACAGAAATATCTGATCTAGACACCACACTACCAGAAGTATGAGATAATTAATTCCGTGTGGCATATGGAGATATCTACGTAAACCGAGAAGACCATGAAGGTTCACGGTCGCCTGGGTTTTCGGAGCAAAACATAGGTAGAAGACATATTGCGGATCAATGGACAAGGAAGATGACCTAACATTTAGCTTGCTGTGGAAAAATCTGTCAAAATCTGAAAAGATCTGATACACACTGTCTGACACTCTGGTCGTAGATCAGAAAAGAAATCCAAACAAATATAACATGAAAGCAGAAGTATACGATATTTTCTACCGCCAGTAGGTTAATGGTTAACTAAGTGTTTCTCTTGGGTCTTTTTTATGGGATATACAGTAAAACTCCACTAAAGCGACCACCAACTCGTCTTCACTCCAACCGTCCGTCCTTCTGTCGTCCGTTCATCCTTCCGCACTGGTTTTGTCCGGACAATATTTTGTGGATGCATCCTTGGAAGATGGAGTGCCTCATACTATTTTAATTTCGCTATGACTATGACCTTGACTTCAGATATAGTCAAACATTCGGGTGATATATCCTCAACCCCTTTCCAAATCTATTGTGTGAGTACACCCTAGACAGGGTGTCGCGACTACTTTGTGACTGTCTGTGACTTTGACATTAAGTGTGACGTCAGTACATCAGTAAATTCGTACACTTCATAAATTCATATTTATAGTTGTTCTCCAGATCAATTATCTAGCGTAATAACTGTCAACACATACCGCCGGCACGGTGAGTGACAGCTGTTACGTAAGATTTAATCCATTAAGACGCGATAGCTTTGTGTACAATTTACCTGTCAAAGGTCACGTGATATCAATATTCATAACCGTGGGTATTTTTATGACCTTTGTCTGCATAACCACTGGCAAAGGGCACCGGCATCGATTTAACTATGGGACTGTACGAATTTAAAACTATGGGACTGTACGAATTTAAATCAGTTCGAATTTCGTTGCGTGTTCAATTATCTATTCCTCTTCAACAAATACTAAACGTATATATGCATTTTCACATTTACTTTTCGGGACATTTGCTCATACGCTTATTTACGTTAGTGATTGCCATACTTTCCCATCCAATCAGCGAGCCGCATTCTTCATGTTTTTCAGACTCTAATTCTCATACATCTTATAAAATCGCTCTAACTTTCGAAGACGAACCTTCCAGTACGCATGTGCAACAAAGCTCCGCCCACGACTAGAAAAAACAAACGAGTTGCTTTGTTTTGAACTTATGACGTTATCGACACGCGAACGAGTGTATACATACAAGTGTTCACGTGTGTAAACCGTGGGGAGGAAGACTATGTAAACAACTGAGAGGCAGAATTACAGATCTAGTAATTGGGATGTTGTGGACTAAAATGGACAAATAAATCACTAAACATCCCACCTGTTGAAGCATGGTTATTGAAAAAAGACAAATCTAATTAAGCAAATAATTCAGGAAATATTAACAAACCTGTATTTAAAACCGTTGTTATTTAAACAAAATGCAAACGATCAAACCTGTAATCTTTTTAAGCCTTTGCCTGTTTATTCTTATTTCAATATTCTGTCAGTAATGAATGTTTAATATTAATGAAGTTGTATTTTTAGCTCATCTGAGCCGAAGGCTCATGTGACCACGATGTGTCCGTCGTCCGTCCACATTTTCAAATGACATCTCCTCTGAAACTGTTGACCCGATTTTAACGAAATTTAATCAGAAGCATCAGTGGCTAGGGGAACGAAACGTTGTTCACATTATGACCCCCGAACCAAAAATGGTCCTTTACAAAGGTTGTTCAAATTATGACCCCGGGCAAAAAAATGGCCCCGCCCAAGGGCTTATCAGTTTTTCATAGGAAAGTCTTTTAGAATTTTCTCTGAAACTGTAAGGCCTAGACCATTGATATTTGGTATGTAGCATGGTCATATGGTCCTCTACAAAGATTGTCCAAATTATGCCCCCCTGACCAAAAATGGCCCCGCCCAAGGGCTTATCAGTTTTTCATAGTAAAATCTTTAAAAATCTACTTCAACTGTAAGGCCTAGACCTTTTATGTTTGGTATGTAACATGATTTAATGGTCCTCTACAAATATGTACCTTTGACGTGTGGTCCTCTGCCAATAATATTCAACTTACGACCCTGACCACTGGGCGAAACTTGGGCCTGGTTCAGGGCTTATTATTTTTCAAGGAAAAATATAAAATTATCTTTCTCTGAAAGCATAAGGCTTAGACCTTTAATTAATGGCATACTGCTTTGTCTTGTGATTCTCAACCAAGGTCGTACAAATGATTTCTTGTGGTCAAAAATTGTCCCGCCCCTGGGGTTATCTCAGGTGAGCGCTTCAGGGCATCATGGCTCTCTTGTTATATGAGGTTTCGGAAGATTTAAATTTGTGCAAACCGAGTAAATCCTGATCAGACAGTATAGGAACTCTACTCAACTGTCTAATCTGGGTCATCTCGGCTTGCAAAGCCGTCAAAAGGCGTCACTTACTATAAGGTAAAGGGTTATCATTTAAATATCCATTGCTGTTTTGTGTTCGTCTTTCACAAGAATTATTTTTCACAGTTTTGGGGATACGTATAGATTGCTGTCGGCCATTATTTTGGCTACAGAAAAGTGTGTAAAAATGTTTTACACACAGATGGGGAATATTTAATATAACGTGGCACAGCCAAATTAGGCAATGTTTACAAGAAAAAGGCGCGAAACCAGTTTCACTATGTAGGACTTTCAAAACATAAACACGTGAGCATATTAATAAAGACGTTTGTTTGATTGGTGGGTTTCTAAGTATTTTGCATAGACGAGTGTGTCTTTTAGGCGGACCATAATCACGTGACTATATTAGAAGTCTGTCATTGCTCAGTGGGCGGGGCTTATAAACTCAGCCTGATGTCAAGTCAAAGTCAAAATCATTTTATTCGGCATAACATGATACATGTTTGTTGCCTTACACTAGGCGGTTGATAAACACATATAAAGATCATTAAGAAGAGAGTGAGCATTGCTTTCAAATAACAGGGAGGGTATTACTTGTAGTAGAATACTATAGATAAACACATTTGTTACGTGGCCGCGCATCAGCATTGATATACAGCTTGGTTACAAACCTGGTATTGTATTTTTCTTTTAATTTGAGAACAAGATGTATTAGATACTCATGTCATAATCTGAAAGAAAACTATGATTCATATATACTGAACTTTAATCAGTGTTCTTATCAACATCGGATCAAGCTCCGGTATAAATGCACCCCGCTCCAAATAAGATACACCGTAACATTATTCGAGGGAAGTGATTCCCTCAAGAATATTCTCTCATACTGACAACAGAGACAAATAGAAACAGAGAGAGATAGAAAGATTGCTTAACTTAATTGCGTAATCTGTCAATAAGAATTTCGAACTACCAAATGGAACCCGTACAAAAATGTATGTATATGTACATAATTTATTATATATAATATAATATCCCCAAACCATCCCAACCTCGTACGAAACGAAAGTTAGAGATTGAGCTTGAGAATAGTGCAGGGCATGCACTATACAGGTACAAATCTAACAAACATACTGAAATAATTATATATACATGTAATATCCCAAAACCGGTCCGAAAGAAGTTGAGCTGTACATAAATACTTATATATACATATACTATCCCCAAACCGTCGAAACCTCATGCGAAACGAAAGAAGTGGTCGAGCGTAAGGATAGAAAAACGCATGCAATATACATGTACACATCTAACAATATACATAAATAATTATATATACATATACTATCCCCAAACCGTCCCAACCTCATGCGAAACGAAAGTAGAGGTTGAGCTTGAGGATAGCACAGGGCATGCAATATATATACCTAACAAACATGCGTGTACAGCTATATGTAAGCATATGCGGACTTACAGAACTTCAGTAAGCAGTGGTTCGAGTACATGAACAGAGTTCTATATCAAATAACAACAGCTTATTTCTTATTGGCCGAATTTATGTAAATATAGGCATATTAAAATAAATACAAATGTACAATAGAGGTTATCGCCAACCGGGATACCATAGTGTCGTCAATCCGGTAGGTGAGGAAAAAAGGTGAATAACACGTCTTTAATTATTCACCGTTACGACTCCATATAGACAATGCCTCAATCCGGTAGGTGAGGAAAAAAGGTGAATAACACGTCTTTAATTATTCACCGTTACGACTCCATATGGACAAGGCCAGTTTAAAATTAAGTCAAGTACAAAAATGAATCATGCAGGAAACACCACATACAGAACAAACACTCGCCCGAACAGCAACACAAGGAAACAGCAAATGTACATAACTAGAAAAAACAACAAGAGACGCACAAAGACAAAACAAACATACAATAGGAGGAAGATGGAAGTACCGCCTTGGAACGGTTAGTGACAAAAGTCACTGGGGGGTTAAACCTCACTCTTATTCCATCCCCACCCTAAAAGACAAACAGTGTAAATAAACGTATCCCCTCTCCGACTAATCTACAACAACCGCGACGGCAAAGTCCAGTTTAACACATTCACGCTGATATTAACACAATATATAACGAAATAACAAACAGTGCGGACCCTCATCCGTTGGCTATATATGATCCCTGATCTGGGTCTACGCTGTTTGCATAAGGCAAGTGTACTCTTAACAGGCACGCAGTTTGAAATTGACGAGTATACTCTTCACAATGATTGGGCGTGTTGGCGTTTTATCTATATAACACTTATTACGCTCCAAAAGATTAACGTCTGTTTAATGGTTTCGCCTAATTCTAGGAGAAATGTCCGTGTTTCAAGGAGCTTGGGTCCGGATAAAACGCCGAGTTGCTCGACGACTCATCAGGATCTAATCCGGTTGCAAAATCAATCCATTCGCATACAGCAGGATGAGGGTTTACAATTAACAATGAATTTGGTAACCGTATTTCCCGATAATTTACAATGTTTGTCCATATTGATTCGGATTAAGGGATAAAGGTGTGCCGTGTTACTATGGAATCGATTATAGTGAAATATATATTTAAATGGAATATGTATTTAAGTATGGTGAGTACTAATTTATTTATTTGTTTGTTCGGAATGCAATGGCTGTATGTGCGCTCAAAATGTCGGAATGCTTTACCAGTTTTACATATAAATGCTTTACTAAATAACAGCTATTTATTCACTATTGCTTTCATTTTGCGCTGAAGTTTATGATTCAATATCAGCAATTTCATTAGCTAGGTAAATAAATTTTGCTAATTCATTTAGGATTCCAGACTGTTGGGAAGTCATAATAGATTTGAACTTTTGCCTAGTTGGCCATGAGCAGTAATAGGGGGAAGTATATTACGTCGCAATTATTGGTATTTGGGACAGACTAGTAAAAAGTGGAATTCATTTTCAATACAATTCATATTACACCTGGTACACAATCTCTGATCGCTCTGAATATTTCGGTACCTACCTTCTTCAATTTATAGTTTATGTGCCGAGCATCTCAATCGACATAGTGCTTTACGGTAATTATCATTTGAGATACACTTGACATACTTCAAAATACTTTAACAAATGCATATGTGGCAAGTTTTGGAGAATTCGCAACATAAGCAAACCATAATTGCAAAAACTGATCAACTATTCGTTCAAAAACGTTTTCTAGCTGCAGGTGCGTAACTGAATAGTTATTCCACAAGTAACCAAATCCTAGGGAGAATAACAAAGTTTTAACTTTATCTGCCTAAGAATTCTTGTAATGAACATTTCCATTTTAATCAAGTAAAGCATGAAAAACTTTATTGATCAGGGAATTATCTGACTTAATGATTTTATACCAATATTTAACTATTCTTCTTTTTCTGATTACTGTCAAAGGCAGTCTACCCAATTCTACATAAACGGCATTATTCGTTGTTTTTTGTCTAACGCCTAATATTTGCTTTATAAATTTTGTGTGAACATTCTCTATGTCTGGCGCTACGTGAAACCCCAATAATTCTGAGCCATAATTCAATATAGGCGATACCATCGAATCAAATATCTTAACCTTTTCTGTAACATTTAAGGGTATAATATCAAAGAGAGAGTTTATCGAAAATAATGCTCTCATTCCTTGCTCGGACAATTGTTTTTGTGTTTGGTAAAACGACCCATTTGCTGATAATGTGGAAAAAAAAAAAAAAAAAAAAAAAAAAAAATTAAAAAGAAAGGTTATGATCCTATTATATTGCAACACACTGCATGTTTGGTTATCGACCCTTTTACAGTCGGTAGCTACGCTTCCCTCTTTGCTTGCGCGATGACAGGTCGAGGGTAGTACTCTATGATGGTATACTCTTAAACTTGGATACAGGAGGAGTTTACCAGACTCATGTATTATTTTTTCCCTGTCGTGCCCTTAACGGCTCGCCTGCAGGTGCTCTGACTTCAGCAAAGTCATTGAGTACATATTTGACGGATTGTCACAGTTATTATGCTATGTTTTACATGTTGTCCTGTGTTCACCGTCGTCTATGTTGTGGGTAAGTCCAGCGGGGATACCTTTATTTACAATATTTGTAAAGCTAGGGTGACTTTGAGAGAAGTGTGAGGTTAGGACGTCCGTAAACCGGTTTAAACCCCCAGTGGTGTTTTTGCTGCTGACCGTGCCAAGGCGGTACTCTCTTTGTCACCCTTCCTTTTGTTTGCCTTGCGTCTTTGTGCTTGTGGTTTGTTCATGTTGTGGAACGTTTGTCCCTGTTTCTTGTGTCTTTTGGTGTTTTGTGTTCATTTCGTGTGTGTGTGCGTGTGCGTTTGGGTGTGTGGTTGTGTGTGTGTGTGTGTGTGTGTGTCATGCTGTCTATCGGTGTTTTGGTGGTGGTTGCGTCTTGCATGTGGCTTTGCCTGCTTGACTTTACTACTTTTCCTAGATAAGCAAATTTCTACATTTTTTAGTATTTTGCCATCATATTTGATTTCAATAATATACGGCCTGTTGCCGTTTTTAAAGGTCATTAGAACAGTTTTATCAGTATTGACTACTATTTTTTGAATCATCCAATTCAATTTTCTGTTTATACATGTAGCTATTGTCACTATTTTCATCCATCATTAGATTTGTATTCATTTTAAAGTTAATTTGTATCGGTGTATGTGGCGAAAATGAGTACATATCATGTACAATAAAATTCGATAAAGGTCAAGTAAATCATGGTCACATAAAACATAGTCAATAAGGCTAGCGCCTTTCGACGACATGAAAGTGAAATAACCAACACCAATATCTTCACCGTTCCGACCATTTACAATATAAATACTGCTACCCAAACATATGTCAAGTGGTTTTAGACCAGACGTATTACAAACTGGATCCATGATTGATCGTAGAGGAATTTCACTTTGACCTACAAAGTTATCTTCAATATTGGGAATAAAATTTCGGATATGATCGGATTCGGACATGATGTCCGTTCTGGTTCCACACCTTGCATTGAAGTCACCAATTACTACTATTTTACCACTTTTCGAATATTTTTGAATTCCTTGCTCTAGCAATTCAAAATAACCTGTCTCATGCATATTGAAATATATTGAGTTAGATGGAGGTATGTATAAACAACATATATACATATCTTCATCAAAGTGAAAGTATTCCTTGTGCAATTGGAACCAGATCACACCTGTACTGTCTCTTTCAGTAATTTCGACCCTTTCAATAGTCTTTTTGTTTACAAATAAACATACTCCCCATGACCTCTTTTCCCTTTACGATTCAAGTCTTTCAAGTCTAGGAACATCAACACACTCAAAACCTTTCAAACTAAATTCATTCTCCTTTTTCTGCCAAGTTTCACTTAGAAACACTAAATCAATATCGTTTACAAAATTTAAGAAATCTTCATCGTCCAAACAAGACCTAAGGCCCTAATATTCCAAGATACAATGGAAACATCACCCCCTCCTACGCTGGAATAATATAGATATGATGCTATAGTTTCTACCATGGCCAAAACTGCCTGGCTCCATAAACATGTAATCAGCTAGTTAGTATTCCTCGTGGCATTATTTCTTACCTAAATGTTCATGGGTTAACCATTTCCCTCATAGGCTATTTTTAGATCCAACCTCTTTGAATAAATGTAACGAAAAGGAGCATTAACTAGAGAAAAGGGAAAAAAAAGAATTTTGTAGTTTGAAACCATCATGATAAATAGAGCATATGCTCCTATAGGATTTAAGGGTTCACCCATTCCCTCATATTGACGACTTTTGATGCACTGTAAAGGTCACTTTGTGAAACCATTGTGATAAATAGAGCATTTGCTCCTATAGGAGCAACTGCTCTATTTATCACAATTGTTTCAAACCACAAAATTGTAAAAAAGACATTTTCTCTAGTTAATGTTCCTTCTTGGTATATTTATTCAAATATGAATCTAAAATAGCCTATGTGGTAATGGGTTAAAATGAAATCCACAGAAAATAAGACGGCAATGATTTGCATGTTTTGTATTTCAAATTATTCAGCTCCCCATTGGCCTATAGTAATGAAACCCAGGACCATGTCTCGTCTATAAACATTAAAATACCTCCACTAGATATCAAAGACAAAACCTTACATGACGATTGCGTGAATGGAGCACCTTTTAACCATCATTGTACTTCATGAATAGTCATGTAAGAAAAAATGACACCATGCCTATTAACCCTTTCGCTGCCAAACTCTGTCGTCTGCTAACTTTGTCGTCTCCTACAAATTTTCATTTTTTGTATTTTCTTCATTTTTGTTTCAAAAACATAGTAACAGTAACAAACAGTTTGGATCCAGATGAGACGCCGAGTTACTCGGCGTCTCATCTGGATCCAAACTATTTGCATAGGTAATCACATATCCGGCATTGGCAGAGAAAAGGTTAAATAGATTAATTTTATAATATTTTGTGTCACGGTAGAAAATGAAGAATCATAATTTGTATTAGTTCATTAGAAAAACAGAGTAGACCCCGATCAGACGGCACCTATAGGAGCCGTCTGATTTTGGTCTCCTCTATTAGCAAAGGCGTAGAACGATGTATATATGGAGTGACATGTTATATGTCGGTCAAGTAAACGCAACTTGGTAGACCCAGACCAGATGTTTTTAGAAAGGGCTCTTTTTACACTCTTGTATTAACACTCAACAAATTGATCTTTTAGATTCGTTCAAAATACGTATTTGGATAGATTCAATTAGATATATTTTTATGGGTTGACCCTTTCCTTCATATAAACGCCTTTTCACATATCTGCAAACAGAGTAGACCCGGACCAGACGACTTCCAAGAGCCGTCTGATCCAGGGCTGCTCTGTTTGTTAATAGAATTGAAGAGATATGTTTCTAAAATGGCTACACTGTTCCACGTTCCATATTTCATTTCGGCCATGAATATTCAGTAGGTATTGAAACTCTAATTATAGAAAAGGGAAATCCTCAACCTGACTCTTATTTGCAAACATATTCGATACAGGTAAGATACCGAGTCACTCGGTGTTTCATCAGGTGCCAAACTGTTCGATACAGGTAAGACGTCGAGTCACTCGGTGTTTCATCAGGTGCCAAACTGTTTGACACTCACTCAGTAGGTTTTTCAAACTTTTGCTCGAATGTTAACCCTTCGCGTGCTATTCATGTCAATATACCTACCTGTAAATAGTTAAGACCCAGATGAGGTCTGCACTATTTACAAGTGGACTGTGCAGCCAATGTACTCCACAGCAGTGATTGCACAGGGAAATGATTGTACACAGTGAAGATACATGTAATTATACAAAAGGGCATGGGTAAAGAAGGAGAAATGTATTTTAAAATTCAGCAAGAGAATTGTTAAATAGGTAAAATGACACTCGGACAATAGTTTCTCAAATGTTTGTTCAAATGTAAAATAGGTACAATGGCTCCAGATCCACATCTGAGCAGACATTATTTTGTTTCACAGCATGATAAGTGTTTTAAGTGGATAAAGATACAAAATGCATTACACAAGACTCTATCTCTGTGTCTGTCTCTCATGGCGTCTAGCTCCTTCTTAACCCTTTCCATCATATAAATGCATTTTCATGCATTTGCAAACAATGGCGACCCAGATCAGATGGCTCCTGTAGGATCCGTTTGATCAGGGTATACCCAATTTGTTTATGAAATAATATCGATCTGATTCTATAGTTTCAACCAATGCCAAAAAGACCCTGTCTACATATGGACATTATATACATTCAGCTAATAGTATGGTATCATTATTTCTTGAACGAATACTGAACAGGGAAAGAATTAACCGTTTGCCTGATAGAGGTGCCTTTGTGCCTTTGTCAACGGAGTAGATCCAGATCAGACGACGCGAGAAGGATATGTCTGATCAGGATCTCTTCTTTCTCTATGGAAGTATATAGATCTGATTCTACTTGTTCTGATATGGCCAAAACTTCATATTTTCATATACGTGTACCATCATAAGAACCCAGCTAATAAATATTCATGATGCAATTTATATCTAAAATGAATATGTATGAGGTAAAGTGTTGGTATAGGAAGATTTTCCTGCTTGGGTCGTTTGATCAGGGTCTGTTTTGTTTGCCTGTGTTGAATGGCCGCTTAGGGTCTACTGGAAACACAAATAGCATCCGTCTGATCAGGGTATGCCGGTTTACTAATGGAATATTACAAGGGATACATAAATTGTGTTCACAAATATGCATACCTCATGCAGGTGTGTTGTTGTTGATTTTTTGGCACACAGGTGCATCGATGCAATACGATACATATACAATGTACTTAATTTCAATTCTGCCGCCATACGTACCGGACATTGTCTGTTTTTGCTGTACATCGATACATATTTTGTTTGTCAAAACGTATAAAATTTATAGAATTTACATCAAAGGCAATATGAAACTCTGAAGTAAGTTTAACCCATTTTCTACTCGCATTTGGACGCATCTGCAAACAGAGTAGACCCAGATCAGGCGGATCCTGTAGGAACCGTCTGATCAGGGTCTGCTCTGTTTGCTTATGGTATAATATAGATCTGATTATACAGCTTCTGTCTGAGCCGAAATATACTGTGGCCATATGTCATTATAAAACATAATCTTATTAATATTCATGACGTCATTATTTCCTACATGAATATTTATTAGGGAAAGGGTTAAGCGCGACCTGATTCGCATAATATATAGCAAACAGTTTAGATCCAGATGAGAAGCCGATTTACTCGACGTCTCATCAGGACCCAAGCTATTTGACATTAGGTCAATAGTTTCTTAACCCTTTTGGCGCCAAATTTCTAATTGTTGTCTGCAATCCAACTTTGTTAAACCATACAGTAAAATAAGGAAATGAGATAAATAAATGCAAATTTCAAAGGAATAAAGCACATATATAGAACTGGAGATTGAGACATATAGTGAAGTCCCTGATCAGACGCCGCCTTGAAAAGGCGGCGTCTGATCTGGGACTGCACTATTTGTCTTGGTGGATTTACTCGACTGTGGCGGTGAAAGGGTTAAGAGGTTTAAATCAAAAGTATGTAGACATTGTAACAGATCAGAATTGACCAGACATATGTTTGTCAGCAGACAAGTACTAGCCGATTCCCTCATAGGATATTTTTAGATCCAACCAATCTACCGAAAAAGAGTATTAATTAGAGAAAAGGAACATTTTAGAATTTTGGAGTTTGAAACCGTTGTGATAAATAGAACATTTGCTCCTATAGGAGCAAATGTTTTATTTATCCTAATGGTTTCAAAAAGTGACTTTTATAGAGGCGTATAAAGGCGAATTTATGGAGGAAAGGGTTGAGTACCACTGGTAACTATCACTGTCTGGTACCAGAATATGTTTAGATTGTTGAATAATTCCCCCATTAATGTAAGAATATGATACAGCGAGCAGGTTGGTAGATTTGACGTTTTTTGTAATAGCACATATTCACACGGAGGTAATTATTTGTGACGATATAATTATCCCATATATTGCATGCTTGTAAAATCTGTCCGAATCGTTCGACCTCACGAAAAGCACTTCTGAATAAACCACAAACTGAAAGGGTTTGCATGATGTCAATATGTTAACCGTTACCCGGGTTGTATGATGTCAATATATTGTCCCTTACCCTGGTTGCATGATGTCAAAATGTTAACCTTTACCCGGGTTGTATGATGTCAGTATGTTAACCGTTACCCGGGTTGTATGATGACAATATATTGTCCCTTACCCGGGTTGTATGATGTCAATATGTTAACCCTTACCCTGGTTGTATGATGTCAATATGTTAACCGTTACCCGGGTTGTATGATGTCAATATGTTAACCGTTACCCAGGTTGTATGATCTCAATATGTTAACCCTTACCCGGGTTGTATGATGTCAATATGTTAACCCTTACCCGGGTTGTATGATGTCAGTATGTTGTCCCTTACCCGGGTTGTATGATGTCAATATGTTAACCGTTACCCGGGTTGTATGAGTCAATATGTTAACCCTTGCCCGGGTTGTATGATGTCAATATGTTAACCCTTACCCGGGTTGTATGATGTCAATATGTTAACCCTTACCCGAGTTGTATGATGCCAATATGTTAACCCTTACCCGGGTTGTATGATGTCAATATGTTAACCGTTACCCGGGTTGTATGATGTCAATATGTTAACCCTTACCCTGGTTGTATGATGTCAATATGTTATCCCTTACCCGGGCTGTATGATGTCAATATGTTAACCGTTACCCGGATTGTATGATGTCAACATGTTAACCCTTACCCGGGTTGTATGATGTCAATAAGTTAACCGTTACCCGGGTTGTATGATGTCAATATGTTAACCGTTACCCGGGTTGTATGATGTCAATATGTTAACCCTTACCCGGGTTGTATGATGTCAATATGTTAATCCTTACCCGGGTTGTATGATGTCAATATGTTAACCCTTACCCGGGTTGTATGATGCCAATATGTTAGCCCTTACCCGGGTTGTATGATGTCAATATGTTATCACTTACCCGGGTTGTATGATGTCAATATGTTAACCCTTACCCGGGTTGTATGATGTCAATATGTTAACCGTTATCCAGGTTGTATGATGTCAATATGTTAACCGTTACCCGGGTTGTATGATGTCAATATGTTAACCGTTACCCGGGTTGTATGATGTCAATATGTTAACCCTTACCCGGGTTGTATGATGTCAGTATGTTATCACTTACCCGGGTTGTATGATGTCAATATGTTAACCCTTACCCGGGTTGTATGATGTCAATATGTTAACCGATACCCGGGTTGTATGATGTCAATATGTTAACCCTTACACGGGTTGTATGATGTCAATATGTTATCACTTACCCGGGTTGTATGATGTCAATATGTTAACCCTTACACGGGTTGTATGATATCAGTCTGTTAAACCTTACCCGGGTTGTATGATGTCAGTATATTGTCCCTTACCCGGGTTGTATGATGTCAATATGTTAACCCTTACCCGGGTTGTATGATGTCAGTATATTATCAGTTATACAGATCATTGGCGGGGTATCTGCATTTTTGTTTCCTGCTGAGGAAATTCATGTTGCCCGAGCCATTAGTTTCTCAAAGGATTGAAAGAATCAGACGTTAGTAAAACTTTCAGCATATCAGCGGTAAAGCAAACACTATTTTCAGCATAAGAACGCTTAAACTTAATAGAGAGATTGACGCTATTCCGACGTCATTTGGATGACGTCAAAGTGACGGTTTTATAATATTCAAACAAATGGGCGTTGGAAGGAGCGGCTATACTGTAATTTACAGGTACGTGTACTGTACATGTGCATAAATCAAATCTGAATCGAATTAGGGATGGATTGGCTTTGTAAAAGCGGGGGTTTGGGGGCTAATCAGTACTTGCACAAACACTTTTACAAACATTTTCAGCATCAGAGCAGAATAAGACCTTCCCAACGTATCGGGTTCATTTGCATTGTTATACAACAACTATAACAAAAATGTTTCTCAACGGATAACTTTGTTCCGCCCCAAACTGGTGTTATTTCGTTTGAGAACGGTTGTTTGGATCGAATCGAGGAAGTGAAGCTTGTCGGCCATTTTTTATTTTATTGTAGCAATGAAGCCAGGCCCTCGACGGGGGAAATTCCATTGTTGCTCATGACTCCGTATATATATCAGAATTTAGAGGGATACACGGCTTTTATACATGGCTAATTGACCAATCAAAATCGAGGATTTTACTTTGCAGTATAATAATGTCTCTTACCCTGGTTGTATGATGCCAATATGTTAACCGTTACCCGGGTGGTATGATGTCAATATGTTGTCCCTTACCCTGGTTGTATGATGTCAATATGTTGTCCCTCACCCGGGTTGTATGATGTCAATATGTTAACCCTTACCCGGGTTGTATGATGTCAATATGTTAACCCTTACCCGGGTTGTATGATGTCAATATGTTAACCCTTACCCGGGTTGTATGATGTCAATATGTTAACCCTTACCCGGGTTGTATGATGTCAATATGTTAACTCTTACCCGGGTTGTATGATGTCAATATCTTAACCCTTACCCGGGTTATATGATGTCAATATTTTAACCCTTACCCGGGTTGTATGATGTCAATATTTTAACCCTTACCCGGGTTGTATGATATCAATATTTTAACACTTACCCGGGTTGTATGATGTCAATATGTTAACCCTTACCCGGGATGTATGATTTCAATATGTTAACCCTTACCCGGGTTGTATGATGTCAATATTTTAACCCTTACCCGGGTTGTATGATGTCAATATGTTACATGTAACCCTCACCCGGGTTGTATGATGTCAATATGTTAACCCTTACCCGGGTTGGATGATGTCAATATGTTAACCTTTACCCGTGTATGATGTCAATATGATAAATGTAACCCTTACCCGGGTTGTATGATGTCAATTATGTTAACCCTTACCCGGGTTGTATGATGTCAATATGTTAACACTTACCGGGTTGTATGATGTCAATATGTTAACACTTTCACGGGTTGTATGATGTCAATATGTTAACCCTAACTCGTGTTGTATGATGTCAATATGTTGTCCATTACCCGGGTTGTATGATCTCAATATGTTTACACTTACCCGGGTTGTATGATGTCAATATGTTACATGTAACCCTTACCCGTGTTGTATGATGTCAATATGTTAACCCTTACCCGGGTTGTATGATCTCAATATGTTTACACTTACCCGGGTTGTATGATGTCAATATGTTAACCCTTACCCAGGTTGTATGATGTCAATATGTTAATCCTTACCCAGGTTGTATGATGTCAGTATGTTAACCCTTACCCGTGTTGTATGATGTCAATATGTTAACCGTTACCCAGGTTGTATGATGTCAATATGTTAACCCTTACCCGGGTTGTATTATGTCAATATGTTAGCCCTTACCCGGGTTGTATGATGTCAATATGTTAACCGTTACCCGGGTTGTATGATGTCAACATGTTAACCCTTACCCGAGTTGTATGATGTCAATATGTTAACCTTTACCCGGGTTGTATGATGTCAATATGTTAACCTTTACCCGGGTTGTATGATGTCAATATGTTAACCCTTACCCGGGTTGTATGATGTCAATATGTTAACCGTTACCCGGGTTGTATGATGTCAATACGTTAACCTTTACCCGGGTTGTATGATGTCAAAATGTTAGCCCATAACCCTTTGCCTCTTATAAACGCATATTAAAGCATTTGAAAACAGAGTAGACCCAGATTAGATGGCTCCTATGGGATCCGTCTGATTAGGGTCTGCTCTGTTTGCTAATGGAATTTGACAGATCTATTTCTGTACTTTCTAAAAAGACTATAATGCTCCAACCATCCATATTTCTATGCAACTATTTTGGCCATAGATATTTAGAAGGTACATGTATTGAAATTTGGAATAAACATAGAACAGGGAAAGGGCTGACTAGGTAGACTACTGACGGCTCAGTAATTATTGACGAAGTGTCAGATAAATGGTTAAAATAATTCCTTTTACATAGTTAACCATTTCCCCTTTCTATATATAGTCAAAATTTCAATACCTACTGAATATTCATGGGATAATTATTTTAACCAAATATAGAAGTTGGAACATTAAAGAAGCAGATCTATCAAATTCCATTAGCAAACAGAGCAGACCCTATAGAGGAGCCATCTGATCTGGATCTACTCTGTTTGCAAATGCGTGAAAATACGTTCATATAAGGGAAAGGGTTAATCATCAACTATCCATGAATATAGGTCTGTTCAAACATTTGCAAACAGAGTGGATCCTGTCAGATCAAACAGCTCCTGTAGGAGCTGTTTGATCAGGGTCTGCTCTGCTTGCTTTTCAAATAATATAAATCCGACAAGTGTCATGCATTCAACCCTTGACATGTATTATACGTGCCAGTTATGGAGTCACACACCTTTTTTGCATATCGTGTCAGTTTTCATTGTTGGAGGATATCTTATTAATATGGGACAGACTGTTTTCCATTTAATTATCTCAATGGGTATCACGTGCACCCTTAGCCACGCTCAAGAACATCTAAAAGGTCTGCTCAAACTTGGATCGGATGTAATTCCGGGTTAAACAAGCTCTTTTGGAGCTTTTGATCGAATACCAAACAGTTTGGATCCTGATGAGACGCCGAGCTACTAGGTGTCTCATATGGATCCAAGCTGTTTGCAGATTCGTATCAGTTGGCGATTAGCTGGAGAACGGTAAAATTATAACTATGAGAAAAGTATGGTTTGCTGGTATAAAATAACAGCCAAATTCCGATTTTGTTGCAAAGTCGTGGACGAGAAAAATTTGCGGTGCAAACAATACTCGGAACACCTCGGCTATTTCTATCCGAACTCTGACAGAATACGGCGAGTAGTTACGATTGGTGCAAACAAGTCGCACGAGTGCTTGCATGTATATTGTGTACAGTCGAATCTCTATTAAGCGACTATTTAGGAGTAACAATGAATGTTTTTTAACCAGTTCCCTCATAGGCTATTTATAGAACCACATTCTTTGGATACATCTACCGAAAAGGACCATTTACCAGAGAAAATGAACATTTCAGTAGCTTATGGTTTTGAAACCATTGTGACAAATAGAGTAGTTGCACCTATGGAATTAGCCAGGTTGGTTTTACGGGATAGATCTGATCAGGGTCTGCTCTGTTAGCTTATGCTATAATATAGATACAGAAAAACCTCTCTATAACGACCACTAAGTTACATCAAGTATTTTGTGTTAAAGGCAGGTGGGTGCTTAAAGAAAGATGAAAGTAAAACATAACGCTCCTATAGGAGCGTTCTGTTTTACTTTCACCTTGCTTTCAGCAACGACCTGCCAAAAATACCAATTAATCAATACAATTTAGTGGTCGTTATAGAGAGGTTTTACTGTACATTGATAAAGATATAATAAAGATACGATTATATCGTGCGCATGTGCTGAAATGATAACAATTAATCTAATTAATATTCTTGACGTCATTATTTCTTACACGAATAATCACGGAGTAAACGGTTGAAATATCAGCTAATGAATATTTATTGAAAGTAAAAATTACAAGCATACATCATTTGTACAGCAGGATAATGGTTAATATGATCAAAGTACAGTAAAACCTTTCTATAATGACCACTAATTTACATCAATTATTTGTGTTAAAGGCAGGTGGTTGCTTAAAGCAATGTGAAAGTATAACATAACGCTCCTATAGGAGCGTTCTGTTTTACTTTCACGTTGCTTTGAGCAACGACCTGCCCAAAATACTAATTAATTAACACAATATAGTGGTCGTTATAGAGAAGTTTTAGTGTACCTTTATCCAGCTAAACCTGACCCTATATATGGATGGATAGGTGCTGGATGGATGGACAGATTGTAGGATGGAAGGATGGATGGATGGATGAATGGATGGATGGATGGATTGATGGATGGATGGTTGGATGGATGGATGGATGGATGGATGGATGGATGGATGGATGGATGGATGGATGGATGGACGGTCAGACAGACAGACAGACAGACAGACGACAGGCAGATAGATAGATAGATAGATAGATAGATAGATAGATAGATAGATAGATAGATAGATAGATAGATAGATAGATAGATAGATAGATAGATAGATAGATAGATAGATTAGATAGATATATAGATAGATAGATAGATAGTCAAATCAGACAGTCCCTATAGAAGTTGTCTCTACAGGGTCTGCACAGTCCACGTATGAAATAAAATAGAACCAATTTTACAGTTTGAATAAGGGCAAAACCTTCTCTGTCAATTAGTCATTATAAAACTTCAGCTAACAAGTATCCAAGATGTCATTACACCAGTATTTTACATGAATATTCAATAGGTAAAAGCTTAAATATCAAATTCACCACTAAAAGGTCAAGGTTACATTTTTAAAAAATCTACACGAGTAAGTCATAACAACACAACTGTCACTGATTGCAGATCATATAAAACAACCATTATCTTATTTATCAAAATGGTAAATACGAGCATTGTTAAAAAACAATGACAACGGCAAGACACTTTGCATTATCACAATTTCTAACACAACAACGTACTAAATTTGTATAACAACTGTGGCTTGAAATATATTTTAACCCATTCCCCCATAAATACGCCCTCCAGCCCCTTTGCAAGCAAAGTAGATCCCGATCAGACGGCTCCAATAGGAGCCGTCTGATCTGGGTCTACTCTGTTTGCTTATGATATGATTGTTTGAAGTGTGTGCCATCACCAAAATTTATTGTCCCCATGTACTAAAATAACAATTAATCTTATTAATATTCATGACGTCATTATTTTTATTTTCTTACATGAATATTCATGGAGGTAAATATTAAGTGCATTAAAACCTCACACTATTTTTAGTAAGGAAGAAATAATAACGTATTAGGCGAGTGGCTGCTTCAATACCAGAGAGGCGGCTGTACGGGATGATAAAATGGGAATTTGAATAATCCGTATGCTGGAATGAAACAAAATGGCGTACAGAAAAATATCCCTGATCCAAGCATTTGGTAATGAAGAATTAAACTAAGGTACCCCTTTTACTCCAAGGCATCATGGATATTCATTAGATTAATAGTTTAACCCATGCCCTCATATTGACGACTTTTGACGACTGTGTAAAAGTCACTTTGTGAAACCATTGTGATAAATAGAGCATTTGCTCCTATAGGCGCAAATGCTCTATTTATCACAATTGTTTCAAAATACAAAATTCTAAAAAAATATTCCT
Organism: Azorinus chamasolen; assembly: GCA_963576725.1. Lineage (NCBI taxonomy): Eukaryota > Metazoa > Mollusca > Bivalvia > Cardiida > Solecurtidae > Azorinus > Azorinus chamasolen. The sequence continues at coordinate 72,801,565 of OY755241.1, read as the reverse complement.
TTTCTCTAGTTAATGCTCCTTTTCAGTAGATTTATTCAAACAGGTTGTATCTAAAAATAGCCTATGACGTATTGGGTTAAATAGCATATGGATTAGTGACTCAGGATTTGTTGGCCTTGGCAGAAACTGTAAAATCATATCTATATTATATCATAAGTAAACAGAGCAGACCCTGACCAGACGGCTCCTATAGTAGCCATCTGATCTAGGTTTACTCTGTTTGCAAAGGCGTGCTTATGGCGTAAAGGGTTTAAGAATTAAGAACCTTTCAGGCAAGCAACTGCTTAATATACGAGAACGTGTATATATATATATATATATAACACATTTGCAAACTGTGTAGATTAAGACCACAGACTTTTGAGGGAACACTTTGATTAGGCTCTGCACTATTTGTCATAAAAATAATTTTCTTATTAATAAATTAATACTTTCTTAGGAAGGGGTCAGTTTAAAACATTCAGCAGATAAAGGGTAAACACAAGATGAAAGTCATCCAGTGACCCCTCAGAGAAGCTTTCATCCTGCATTAAGCTTGAGCTGCATTTGCAAATATATTTGATACAGTGCTCCCTCTCTACAACGACACCCTTTGGGATACAAAGATTGTATGTGCTGTTCAGAGGGAGTTGTTATAGGGAGGGAAGATCAAACATAATTAGCTTGTTTGCAGATCCTCAAATAAGGTTATTTCGAGAATTAAAACCGTTATGCCTCTATCAAACCCTATGTTGTGACCACTCTTTAGAATCGTCACAAAGTGACGATTCTAAAGAGTGGTTACAACATAGGGTTTGATGGAGGCATAAAGAAAATACGACGGAAAAAAGTTGTTTCTGGAGCCTTGTTGTTTCGGAAACAGTGACATGCATTGTTGTACATGTAAGGAGGGAATCGTTATTGGGAGGGTCGTTGTAGAATGGGAGCGCTGTACAGTAAAACAAATCTAAACTGTAAGTTAATTTTTAATATTTATAAATATCAGTCTTTTGAGACCGGTGGCATCTTAATGCAGGGTGAGGTCATGCAGAAAGCTCCTCTAGGAGCTTTCTGTACGACTTTCATCCTGCATTAAGCATCTACCTGCCTGAAAGTATTTAATTTTTCCTCTATTGGAATTCCGGTTTAGAGGGGTTTTAAATACTGTACCAACATTTATTTCATAGCTCATATCATGACTCATAAATTAATTACACTTTTCAACGCTCAATTATAAAACAGAATATCCCAAAATTCAAACTGGTCTGGCTCACTATGGATAGTAAAGAGACCTTTTTTAAAGAAAATGTGTAACATGACAAACAGTGAAGACTCTGATTAGAGGGTGCCTCTCATATATTTTTAAATACGACCACTTAAAGGATGTATAATTCTTGAAATTTCAAAGAGGAAGTAGCTTAGTGCAGGGGGTTTCTGTGCTATTCTTGCCCTGCTTTTTAAGACTCCCTTATTCCCCCATTTGAGTCCAGTGTCCTTTATAAAGGACATAGGCAAACAGTGTAGACCCCAGATGAGTGGGATCCATCAGGATCCCTCTGATCTGGGTTGCACTATTTGCCTGACCTTTATAAAGAACACAGGCAAACAGTGTAGACTAAGATCTGGGTGTGCACTGTTTGCCTGATCTATCAATACCAATGACTTATATACCAGCAACTATCGGGTATGTTGTTTGCTGTGCCCTCTCAAAATGAAGACTGGATGGGTCCAAATTAATACGGGATCTTTACTGGGTTTCCTTCAATGATATGGGTATAAATGAGTTAAATAAATTATGTGGACACCTTAGTAGGTCTTGATTACAAATCTCATTTTCGTGTGAAAGATTGTTTAAAAAAGAACAGTTATGCGGTTGTGAAGCAATCTAAGGGTTCCTGTAAGTTCACATTGGGGTACTTGTAAATAGTAAGAATGATACCCACTCAACAGAAACTGGAATACAAATGTTTATTACCAATCAGAGTATATCCTTGCAATTTGATTGGTCATTTTGCCAAAATCTGCCGGGGTGTACAGAACCGTTTTCGGTGGCTTCCACGGAGAGTACAGAATTCAAATTTGACACGTGACGTTATTCGTTTTGTTTTTGTTTTTAGCGTCGATTCGAAATTTCATATCGTTGCATACCATTTATTCTGGACGGATTACGACCAAATAGTCGATACATGTAATAAACGTATAAAATTTTCCTCATATGTTTCTCAATCTGACACTATCAATTCCTCAGTACAACGTGTAGGTCTAATCGTTTTTACAGTTGGAGTAACATATTTTCAAAAGAAGCCCCGGTTTTTTATGTTACATCTATCCCTTTCCTCCGTGAATATTCATGTAAGAAATAATGACGTCATAAGTGTTAAATAGATTTACTGTTAAAATAGCATATGGACTCGGGAATTTTAAGCCAGTGCAGAAACTGTTGAATCATATATGTAGTACATACATGTATGTATATCATAAGCAAATAGAACAGACCCTGATCTGAGTCTACTCGGTTTGCGAAAGCGTAGAAAGGCTTATTTATGGAGTAAACATGTATATCTGTCGGGCATTTAATTCCTTTTTCCCCTAGTTTCAATGGCAAAACAATAGACATGTTGTGTACCAGCAAACATCTTTCTTTAAAATTAATTTAAAATAAATAAAATTCTACAAAGACGAACCACACAGATCAAATTTGACCGACAGGAGTTTTTGTAGTGTGTGGGTTGTGTTATTGCCCAAAATGATAAATCAGATCCTTTGCTTTCCTCGGGAATAATTCCTTCGAACCACCTGCTGTGTGGTTAAAAACACAATGGTATTAGTTTTAAATCATTTGAGCTATGCATTACGTGTTACAATGTAGGTATTAATGTGAATTGTGCAAATTCGTATGTAAATGACAGAATGCTCGACAGGAACGAAACTTTCGCAAACTGTTGGAAAATGTTTAGTACAATTTCATCCGTGATTAGATGTTATTTTACAATAATGTGGCGACTTTGACTTCCTGTCATATTTATTGAACAACACTATGAAACTAGCCCCCATAAATACGCCTTCTGCTCTATTGCAAATAGAGTAGACCCAGACGAGACGGCTCATAGTGGAGCCGTCTGATAAGGGTCTGCTGTTTACTTATAATATAATATAAATATTATTCTACAGTTTCTGCCATACGACTCTTTAGAATCGTATCGGAGTGGTCACAGTAGGGGTTGGTAGAGAAATAAAAGCGCTATTGTTGAAGATGTTTGACTTTACGCAGCTTATCTAGATCTATGTGTATCATTACATTTGATCCTTTAACTTTTAACCTTTGACCCTTTAACCCTTTCCTCCATAAATACGACTTTCTACGCCTCTGTAAAAATCACCGGTTGAAACCATTGTGATAAATAGAGCATTTGCTCCATAGGAGCAAATGCTCTATTTATCACAATGGTTTCTATACTACACAATTAAAACATTTTTTCAGTCTAAAATTTTAACTTTTAACCTTTGACCCTTTAACCCTTTCCTCCATAAATACGACTTTCTACGCCTCTGTAAAAATCACCGGTTGAAACCATTGTGATAAATAGAGCATTTGCTCCATAGGAGCAAATGCTCTATTTATCACAATGGTTTCTATACTACACAATTAAAACATTTTTTCAGTCTAAAATAGACTATGGAGGAAAGGGTTAAGGGGAACTTATTACTGTTGCAAACAGTTTGGATCTACATCAAACGCTTTTAGTCAGGATCCAGTATGTTTACCCTCAGACACCTACTCTCCCCTCTCAAAGTTTGTAAAACTGACAAATTCGGCCTGTCACCGTTTTGATAACTTCAAATTATAAGTATATATTCAGCGACGACACAGACCCAACTGCTCCCTGTACTAGTGTGTCTGCCAGAATATTAACGGTAGTTAATATAGGTTGCTTTCCAGAGGTAATCGAGCCAAATTTTACATGGACGACATTTAACTCAGCAGGCTAAAGGATTCTGCTTTCATATATAAACACGTTTTCACGAATTTGCAAACAGAGTAGACTTAGAGCAGACGGCTTACCAAAGAAATTTGATATATCTGATTGTTTACTTTTTAAAATGGCTACAATTGTTTCCACATTTCATTATAACTATTTTGTCCATAAATATTCAGTACTGTAGGTATTGGAATTTGAAATAAACAAAGAACAGGGAGACTATTTTAGTACTCTTTAATACATATTTTATTATTTTGAACATACGCAGCAGAACCTCTTTATAGCAACCATAAGAAATAAACATTTTGTCCATGAATATTCAGTACAGTAGGAATTTGAAATAAACAAAGAACAGGAAGATTATTTCAGTACTGTTTAATACACATTTTATTATTTTGAACATATACAACAGAACCTCTTTATACATGTAGCAACAATAAGAAATAAACGTTGGTCTTTAAGAGCAGGTGGCTGCTTTATGCAGGAAAGCTTCACTTTCATCCTGCATTAGGCTACCACTGTATTACCTTCGCCCTGTATTAAGCAACCGCCTGCTTATGAAGACGGTCATGTTTGTTTATTTAGTGGTCGCATTAGAGGGGTTCTACTTTATTATATTATTATTATTATATCACTCTTGGCTTTCATCTGATGGATATACATGTAAAATATAATTACACGATGATGAGATTAATTTTTATATAGGAAATTTTAATTTTAGGAATTAGATATATAGTCCAACAGAGCAGACCCTGTTCTATAGGAGCCTTCATATCTGCGTTTTCTGTTTGCAAAGGCATGGAAAGTATTACATGTAAGCAGATTTTACTAAAAAAATTGTTTTTTCGAGTTTTTTTCTCATCTCAAATGAAACGACCACAACAGAACATCTAGAGGCCATTAAGTATAAAGCGAATAAGACATACAACTGAGACCCTCTAAAGGACCACTCAATGAATAGACACTAGTGTCAAGTAAGACATACAGCTGATACCCTCTAAAGCGACCACTCAATGAATAGACACTAGTGTCAAGTAAGACATACAGCTGAGACCCTCTAAAGCGACTACTCAATGAATAGACACAAGTGTCAAGTAAGACATACAGCTGATACCCTCTAAAGCGACCACTCAATGAATAGACACTAGTGTCAAGTAAGACATACAGCTGAGACCCTCTAAAGCGACCACTCAATGTATAGACAATAGTCTCTTTAAACCTTTACTCCATAAGTGTTTTCTACACCTTTGCAAACACAGTAGACCCAGATCAGACGGCTCCTCTAGGAGTTTTGTTTGCTTATAAATTAATATCGATAAGATTCTATAGTTTCTACCATGCTGCTCTAACAGTTTAACAATTTGAGGGCTAATACAAAACAATTACAATAATAACACAAAACACAAAAATAGTTCTAACGATTTAAAAAATTGAGACCTACACAAAATACAAAAATATCTCTAACAATTTAACAATTTGAGAGCTAATACAATAAAAATAACAATAATTAGAATAATAACACAAAATACAAAAATATCTCTAACAATTTAACAATTTGAGAGCTAATACAATAACAATAATTAGAATAATAACACAAAATACAAAAATAGCTCCAACAATTTAACAATTTTAACAAGGTTGCCATCTCTTCAGATTTGTCTTTCATACACTGCCAATATTTCTGTTAAATATCTATAGCCCAAAATATTAACTCGAAACAAATCTGATGTTGAGCCTGCCTTGTTAATCCTTTACTTCATGAAAGAAAGTTGAGTCTATTTAGATTATTTTTGTAAAGGATTGTGACTAAGACAAAACTGCAGAATAAAATCTAAATTGGTTCATAAGCAAACTGATACATGTATGTCTATTCTGTTTTAAAGGTGTCAACATACGTATCTATACATGTAGTAAAGTGTCAAAACGTGTATCTATACAGTCAAGGGTTGACATGGCTCAATACCAATAATTGATAAGACAGGATATCACAAAAATATGTATGCATGTTCAGAGCTACAGATAAAATTGTCATTTCTCCAGTAAACGATTCTAAAAAGTGGTCACAGTATTTGGTTTGGTGGAGAAATAAAGGAGCTATTCTTGAAAATCTTTAAATGTACGCACCTTATCTGGGGCTTTGTATGTTCAAAAACAATGAAAGACTAATGAGGTTACTATATTAATTATCACCATCTAACCCTTTCAGTGAGGTAATACACATCTATTGCCCTTTGCAACAATGTAGACCCAGATGACATAGCTACCAAAGGAGCTCTCTTATCAGGGTCTGCACTGTTTTGTTGTTACACTCTTTTAAAAATTCCCTGAACATCCATAGTAAGATTGACCTCGGCGTAGGAAAGCCCAAGTATTTTTCAAACAGTCGAGCTAAAACACCCTTATACAGATATATATAGCTAAAACACCCTTATACAGTCATATATATTCACTAGTCAGGTGATTCAGCTCTCATTACGACAATGTTCATTCCCACAAAAAGTGTTTTAAGCCTTTCCCTCAAATAAACGTGTTGTCACGCATTTGCAAACAGAGTAGACCCAGATAAAACCCGTCTGATCAGGGTCTGCTCTGTTTGCTGATAAAATTGGATATATCTATTTCTTTGCTTTCTTTAATTTATACAACGTTCTACCTTTCATATTTTCTTAATGAATATTCAATAGGTATTAAAAGTTGGCCTACAGTAACACCCCTCTAAACTGGGTGTTCCAAATTAGCATCAATATTTGTGTAAGTGTCTTAAAGTTAAACAATAACACCCCTCTAAACCGGATGTTCCAACTTAGCATCACTATTTGTGTAAGTCTCTTAAAGATACACAGTAACACCCCTCTAAACTGGATGCTCCAACTTAGCATCAATATTTGTGTTAGTCTCTTAAGGTTACACAGTCACACCCCTCTAAACTGGATGTTCCAACTTAGCATCAATATTTGTGTAAGTGTCTTAAAGTTAAACAGTAACACCTCTCTAATTTGGCATTTGCAAACAGAGTAGACCCAGATCAGACAACTACGGTAGGGTCCATTTGACCTTTACAAAGAGAGTAAACCCAGATCAGACAGTTACTGTAGGAACAATTTGGCCTTTTCAAACAGTAGACCCAAATCATACAGCTGCTGTAGGAACAATTTGGCCTTTTTTCAAACAGTAGACCCAGATCAGACAGCTACATGTATTGTAGGGGCCATTTGACATTTGCAAATAGAGTAGATCCAGATAAGACAAATATTGTAAGGGCCATTTGACATTTGCAAACAGAGTAGACCCAGATCAGACAGCTGCTGTAGGAATAATTTGGCCTTTTCAAACAGAGTAGACCCAGATCAGACAGCTGCTGTAGGAATAATTTGGCCTTTTCAAACAGAGTAGACCCAGATCAGACAGCTGCTGTAGGAATAATTTGGCCTTTTCAAACAGAGTAGACCCAGATCAGACAGCTGCTGTAGGAATAATTTGGCCTTTTCAAACAGAGTAGACCCAGATCAGACAGCTGCTGTAGGAATAATTTGGCCTTTTCAAACAGAGTAGACCCAGATCAGACAGCTGCTGTAGGAATAATTTGGCCTTTTCAAACAGAGTAGACCCAGATCAGACAGCTGCTGTAGGAACCATTTGGCCTTTTCAAAAAGTAGACGCAGATCAAACAGCTATTGTAGGGGCCATTTGACATTTGCAAACAGTTGATCCAGATCAGACAGCTATTATACGGGTCATTTAACATTTGAAAACAGAGAAGACCCAGATCAGACAGCAGCTGTAGGAACAATTTGGCCTTTTCAAACAGTGGACCAGATCAGACAGCTATTGTACGGGTCATTTGACATTTGCAAACAGAGTAGACCCAGATCAGACAGCTGCTGTAGGAACCATTTGGCCTTTTCAAACAGAGTAGACCAAGATCAGACAGCTATTGTAGGGGCCATTTGACATTTGCAAACAGAGTAGACCCAGATCAGACAGCTGCTGTAGGAATAATTTGGCCTTTTCAAACAGAGTAGACCCAGATCAGAGAGCTACTTTAGGAACCATTTGGCCTTTTCAAACAGTAGACCCAGATCAAACAGCTATTGTAGGGGCCATTTGACATTTGCAAACAGTAGATCCAGATCAGACAGCTATTATACGGGTCATTTAACATTTGAAAACAGAGTAGACCCAGATCAGACAGCTGCTGTAGGAACAATTTGGCCTTTTCAAACAGTAGACCAGATCAGACAGCTATTGTACGGACCATTTGACATTTGCAAACAGAGTAGACCCAGATCAGACAGCTACTGTAGGAACCATTTGGCCTTTTCAAACGGAGTAGACCTAGATCAGACAGCTATTGTAGGGGCCATTTGACATTTGCAAACAGAGTAGATCGAGATCAGACAGCTGATATAGGAACCATTTGGCCTTTGCAAACAGAGTAGACCCAGATCAGACTGCTGCTGTAGCAGCCATTTCATCAGAAACTGCTGTTTACTCAGATATGATTTTACAGTTTGTTAAATGGCATTGACCAATATACAAATTCAGTTAAGTTATTACAGTCTGCAAAGGGTTACGATTATATGAGGGAATTGGTCATAAATCTGTAGCCGGATAGAGATTGTGGTGAAACAGTTCAGTTATAGGTTTTACTGTGTGGCTTGGTAACTCAGTCGGTAGAGTGTTGGCATGGTAAGCCAGATCCTGGGTTCGAGTCCCACTACCTTAATCTTATAATAATAATAATTAAAAAAACGAGCTGAAAGTGTGTCCCCAAGTGGAGTATCAAGTATTAAAATGTTTGGAAATGATTGGATTGGAAAATGATTGGAATGCTTAAAAATATTTGTACATGTTTTTCATACATCGATGAAGAAGATGCAAATAAAAAATCTAAAAATGAGTCTAAGACTAGTTACTCAAAACTTGACTTGAAAAGACTCAACCTAGAAAATAGTACTTTGCTCTCAAAGCAAGGTCAAATGAGAAATTGCGAATCAGTTACTATGGAGATATAACATCAGAATATTTGAACAAAGTTGGGTTAAATTAAGTTGTTTCTAGGAAATATGGAACATCAATACACATAGAAATCCTAAGTTTCATTCTACAAATATGAGACACTGTTTAGTCCTAAGTTTCATTCTACAAATATGAGACACTGTTCACTATTTTTACTCATCCGTTACCTTGTTTGCTCATGGGTTTAATTTGATACTTTGCAGAAGTAATTAGGAACCTTACATAGTAATGTAATAGTGCAATCTAGATTGAATTGACTTGAAATGTCTCCTCCCTTTGAACTTGGACATTTGGTTGAAGTTTTGCATGGAGCCTATTATCACGTAAATATATCGTCTATAGTACTTCTGGATTTGGTTTGATTCTTCTCTGAAGTGATCAGGGACCACACTCAGTCATACTAGATAACTCGAGACTACATTTTGTTTGAATTTTCTCCCCATTTTATACCCCTTGGGCGATCTGTCGGTCCGCCAAAAAGTGTGTTCTACAGTTTTGAAGGCATGTCAATGAGACTTCATACACATAACCATAATCAAGTGTACTTTTGGAAGACATATACTTTTTTGCCCTGGTCACATGTGTCATTGCAGAGTTCTGGCCATTGGACTTGGTCAAAATGTGCAAATAATGTTACTTCTACAGTTTTGAAGCAATTTCAATGAAACTTCATATACCTGATCACCATCAAATGTACTTGTGCAGGACATACTTTTTGCCCGGTTCATTGCAGAGATATGACCCTTGGACTTGTGCAAGACATGCATTAGCATTTGTCATTGCAGAATTATGTCACTTGGACTTGGGCAAAATGTGCAAGAAAGTTTGTGGCATGAACTGCTTCTACAGTTTTTGAGGGGTGTCAATGAAACATGATCACCATCTAGTGTACTTGTGGGAGACATACTTTTTGCCAGGGTCACTTATGTCATTGCAACGTTATGGCCATTGGACTTAGCTAGGACAGTTGGGGTTTGGGAGATTTTTGTCACATTCGGTGACTTTTAAAGTTTTGTACGTCATTGAATTGAAATGATCAGGGACCTTAAAGGTCAAGGTGGAATGAATTTTGATCGCAATGAAATAACCAGGGATTTAAAGGTCCAGGTGGAATTAATTTAATTTGGTTACATTATCTCCCCCTTTTGGACGTAACCCATTCCCTCATATATTGACAACCCTGTAAGTGTCACGTTTTGAAAAATTCGTGATAAATAGCGCATTTTCTTCAAAGGAGCAAATGCTCTATTTATCACTGGTTTCAAGTATACAAAATTCTGAATTTCCCTTTTTTCTATTAAATGCTCCTTTTCAGTAGATTCGTTAAAAGAGGTTGAGTCTTAAAATAGCCCATCAGTGAATTGCTTAAAACATTATGTTTCTATGATTTGCTTCTATCAAGCGCGCAGTCTTGTGACAGCTCTTATAGTTATGTTATTGTTTTGTTAGCTCACCTGGCACGAGATGCCAAGGTGAGCTATCGTTATCGCCCTGTGTCCGACGTCCACATTTTTATTAAAATGACATCTCCTAAACTTCTTGCTGGACCTTTACTAAACTTGGCAGGAATGTTCCTTGGATCAACCTCTTCCAAAGTTGTTCAATTAATTTGATTCCATGTAGAACTGGTTAAAAAGAAAAAAAAACTTTAAAAATCCTCTTGTCAACAACTATGGCCTAGGGCTTCCAATTTTGGTATGTAGAATCATCTAGTGGCCCACTACTTAGATTGTTCAGATTTTGTCCCTTGGGCTTAAATTGGTCACAAGTTTTACATTGAATTTAAAAGTAAAATATTCTTGTCCGAAACAGAAAAGCTCATAGCTGTGATATTTGGTGTGTAGCATCATCTAGTGAATCTTTACTAAGTGTGTCCAAATTAAGCCCCTAGGGTCAAAGATGGCCACGCCCTAGCGTAGGGGTCACAAGTTTTACATAGGATTATACAGTAAAAACTTTAAAAATCTTGTCCAAAACCAAAAAGCTTATAGCTGTGGTATTTGGTATATAGCATCATCTGGTGGACCTTTGCCAGTGCTTTGCAAATTTTGCTCCTGAGGTAAAATTGTCCCCACCCAGGTGGTCAAAAGTTTTACATAGGATTATATAGTAAAAGTTTTAAAAATCTTCTTGTCCGAAACTAAAAAGGTTTAGGGCTGTGATATTTGGTATGTAGCATCATCTTGTAAACCTTAACAAAATTGTTCAAATTAATTCCCTAGGTTGGAAATTGGCTCTGCCCGAGGGTCACAAATTTTACTGAAAACTTTAAAAATCTTAATGTCAAATTCCATAAGCCCTAGGGCTACCAAATTTGGTATGTAGATTCATCTATTGGACCTCTACTTAGATTGTTCAGATTTTGTCTCTGGGGTGAAAATTGGCCCAACCCTGTGGGGGGGGGGCTTACATAGGATTATATAGTAAAAACGTACAATGTATCTTGCCTGAACCCCAAAGCTTTAAGAGTCTGAGATATTTGTTTTGTAGTATTTTTAGTAGACCTCCTCAAAGATTATTTAAATTTTGTCCCAGGTTAAAAGTGACCACGCCCTTTGCGTTGTCGGTTTACAACGGAAACTAATATGGCCAGAGCTTAGGTATAGTAAAACAGAGCAAACCAGGTGAGTAATACAGGGCCATCATGGCCCTCTTGTTATTAAACAGTTATTAATAAAATTAAAAAATGTAACTTATCTTTTGTAATCCTTACAATTAATGTGAGAAGATGCATTTAAACGGGTTAAACATCCCGTATTTTTTAACGGAAATTTCCCGGCAGCTGGTTTCCAGGATTTATCCCGTAAAATTTACGGACTTACAGTAAAAAAATACGGTTTCGGCTGTAACTTTTACGGGAATGTCCTGGAAACCAGCTTTCGGGATTTTTCCCGTAATTTTCAACGGGGCTTTTTTACAGTGTAGACCCAGATCAGACGGATATTGTCGGAGCCGTCTGGTCACAATCTACTCTGTTTGCTTAGGCTAATATAGATCTGATTCTACATTTTCCGCCATGGCCAAAAACATCATATTCATTTGCCATTATAAAAATTCAGCAACTTTATACCCACATGATGAAATTATTGATTCATATGTCGGTTATCTTTCAAACTTGTTTTGATCCAGATGATTCATCACAATACCAAATACCAATTTTGTAAAGAAATTTTTAGCATGAATTTTTAGCAGACGCAAGTTTTGCAGGTGACTAAAACTACACGAGTGGGTTACATATTTTAGTTACACCTCTGCCGGGATGCTAGAATATCATCCATATTTAGAGTGCCGCTTGTCGTAATTCTTCTCTAGAGATTATTTCTCTTTTTTTTCTGTTGCAGAACACATGACATCTTGAACTTTCCCTTTTCAGTATACCTGTATTAATAAATGTCTCCGTGTCGCGTCACTGACCATTTAAGAGTGTATTAATCATAGTTTACACTTATACTTAGAAATTCATGAAATATAACTCAAACGAAGCGTCAGCTGAACGCAGGGTTAAGTTCCACACACATTTACCGTCTGTCCAACATCGGAAGAATATATTCCATTCTGTCAGGATTATGGAGTAATATGTCATGTACATCCTTCTTGATCTGGCTAACTGGGCGGAGTTTGCAGTTACTGCACAGCATCTAAATTAACTCATATTGTGCTGAAAAATATTCTGCCATAACTCTGATCTGTTTCATGTTTTACTTGCTTTGTTACATTGTTTACTTACTTCCGACTCGTTACAACCGTTTGAGAAAGTGTTGAACAAGTGTCAAACAGCTTGGATCCTCATCTCTCCGCCTCATCTGGATCCAAGGTGTTTACAAATGCATATCATATTGTGCCTAGCATAAGTAAAGGTCTAAACACGCTTAGATAAATAACAGCTTTATTCAGGACAACGAGTGAAAGGATAATCGGTGTTGTCGCCAATATACAACTGATATAACTTTTAGGTCTAAATTCTTGTACAAAAAAATCTAGTGCCAGATCTGTCATTTATGCCTGACCTTCTAATTGGAAACAATGATAAAAAGATAAAAATGATTAAATGAATAAGAGTAGGATATACCAGAGATATGTATGGATATGTCTCTGGATATGCTATTTCCATACATGGAACACGAAAATAGCCGTTTTCCCTCATTGTGACCATGTGACTGTATTTACTGTATACTGTATGATAGATGTAAATGCTTCTTGCATTAAAGCGAGACTTTGTATTATTTGAAATAAAATTGGAAAAATTGGTTTCTCAACAGATTATTAATTTTTCAAGGCGATATTACAAGTGAAAACAGAAAATGCATTGTGCTTACAGCTACATGATGTCTGCTAAAACACGAGAGTATAAAATGTGACAAATTCACAATATGATGATACATACATGTATACTAAAGAAATTGTTGGTATAAAAGTTTTGGTATGAACATATCTTGATTAACACTCACTGAGAACAGTAATTCAGTGATCTGGTTCATAACAGTTTATTGTGTAGAGAGAGAGATTTTTCTTAAATTGGGCATATGTTTTTTTACAGTCGAGTCTCTTATCTGCATTTGTCAGCAGCAATTAAAACCTCCGCCATTTTATCTTCTTTCTAGAGTATATTATCTACATGGTGTAAAATTGTAAGGATTTACCTATTAGTAAGGTTAATTGGCGACAAGTGTGATATTGTACGGTCATGTCCGTCGCGACGGACATATAAGACCGTACACTATCCCACACATAGAGTTTATCCAAGTATGACCCGGATTCATATCAGACGATAAGATACGACTCGTTTAATCTAGGCTGGTATTATTTATTTACTAACAATGTGAACAACCAGTCTACAAAGTATTGGTTACTTGATAACATGACATACAGTAAAACCTCGATTATTCGAATTTTCGTTATAAACGAATTTAGACCCTTTTAGGCTGGTGGCTGCTTAATGCATGGTGAAAGTCATGCAGAAAGCTCCTAGAGGAGCTTTCTGCATGACTTTCACCATGCATTAAGCTGCCACCTGTCTTAAAGACCGATAATAATACGTATTTTAGTGTTCGGATAATCGAGGTTTTACTGTATTTAGTAATAGCATCTGTTTGTGTCCATTTTGACCATGACAAAACTGTAGAATGATAATTATATGATTCATAAGCACACATTTCAGACTCTGATCAGACGGCTATTATAGGAGACATTTGATGTTCATATACACTGTTTCCAAAGTGAATCGAATTAAACCTTTATTTCTTACAAACGCTTTTTATGTATTTACATATTAAGAATTACTATGCTAGTAGTTTGGAAGTTCAGCTGTATTTTGGCGAGTTGGAAACGTTGTTAATGCGAGCATTGGCGAGTATTTAACTACTTTTCTGACGAGCCAAACTACAGCTTAACTTCAAAACTACTACATGTAGCATAGTAATTCTTTTATCATGCAACATCAAGAAAAATGGAGAAAATGAAGAAAAAGGAAGATTGCTAAAGCGGTTCGTCCCCTGAATGAAAAAAAACATGCAAGTGCGATATACGGGACATCATATTGGCGTGCAGTGACGTCATCGACTTTTACAACATAAACGAACTGGAATTAATACTTTTGTATGGACAAATATTTGAGACAAATGTGAACAAATGTGTTAAATTTGATGTTTATGTTTAATTATGCCTTTTTGTCCTTCTGTTTTCCTCCTATTGGCTGAACCAAACTTGCATCACAGTGGGGTCAGTGCACATGTACTATACTTCACAAAATACAGCATCGATGTGGAAAATATTATGCTAGTAGGAAGTGACTATATTCCGTGACGTTGCATGATGAAACAGAATAGACGCAGATCAGACGGCTCATATGGAGTGTCTGGTCAGGGTGGTCTCCCCTTTTTTGCTAATGAAACTATACATATCTGAGTCTTCAGTTTCCACCAATATCAAACTACAGTAGAACCCCTCTAGCGCGATCATTTTATGAATAAACATACTGTCTTTATAAGCAGGTGGTTGCTTAATGCAGGACGAAAGTTATTACAGAAAGCTTTCTGCATAACTTTTGCCCTGTATTAAGCTACCACCTGCTTCTGGCACTGTGAAATATGCCCCTTTTTGCTGTTCGCATTAGAGGGGTTTTACTGTATTATTTTGTTCATATGTCATCTATGCATGGTGTTTTTACCGATATATTCATGACGTTAAATTAAGGGTAACCCCTAAAACTCTATGGATATTCATATAAAATAATGACACTGTGAATATTAATCGGATTAATTGTTATAACTTTTGGCCATGGTAGACTGATATCTATATCATAAGCAAATACAGCAGATCCTGATCAGATTGTTCCTAGATGAGCCGTCTGATCTGGGTCTACTCTGTTTGCAAATGTGTAGAAAGGCGTATTAATGGGGTAAAGTCTTAAGGGGTTGTGTTAAAGTGTATTCACTGTATAATGGTATTTACATGTAGGCCACTAAACAAATATCATGTTACACTCATGTATGATTTATTTGAACAAGTCGTTACTTACAATTCAGCGGGCCCGGGACATACATGAATACAGAACATGCCTTTGTGAGATATTTCAATAAACACAGCAGACCCTGATTATAATGCTCCTATAGGAGTCATCTTGTCTATGTCTTCACTGTTTGCAAAGTCATAAGAAGGTGTATTTATGGTGTAAACGGTCAATACACAGAGAGGTGACTGGTATTATCTCCTGACGCATGCCATTCATACAAACCGTATACAGTAAAATCCCTCTAAACCCTAATTTAAACTAATATCAGATAGTTTAAGGTAGATGGCTGCATAATGCATTATAATGTCAAACAAAACACTCCCAATGTTTTCATCTGTTGACTCTTGTTTTAATACTGTATTGACTTAAATTGCGTAGTGCTACTATTTACGTAATGTCCCTTTTGTCGGTTCAAAGGCCCAGTTAGGGTTTATGTTAATTATGATGTATCTTGACGACGTTTAATAAATCTTATATGCCTTTCAAAACAAAGACATCAGATAATTGTAAGGTATATGTAACTAAAATTGTTGAATCAAGTCACAAATGAGGCTCAGAGACAATGGGTTAGTCAACATTGCTTTAGAACGCACACATCCTGTGTGAAAAAAAAACGCTTTAAAAATGTTGTATAATAATAATACAGTAACACCTCTTTATAACGGCCACTAAATCACATCAATTATTTTGTGTTAAAGGCGGATGGCTGCTTAAAGCAAGGTGGAAGTAAAACAGAACGCTCCTATAGGAGCGTTATGTTTAACTTTCAATTTGCTTTAAGCAGCCACCTGCCCTAAATGCAAACTAATTTACACAATTTAGTGACCGTTTTAAAGAGTTTTTACTGTATTCATTGAACGGTGTAGAGAGGCTATATGGTGCTACAATGAAATAGGTACCATCCAACATAATCCATGAAATCACATATTGAATTTATTCCTTTATGAAACGTTTCATAAAAAATCATGCTTTAATGAGATTTTAATGATGAGGCTATATATCAATACAAAACCGTTGCCACAGTAAACCGCTTTAAAGGCCAATGAACGTGCTCCATAATTTTAGAAAATAATATACAGTAAATCCCCATCTAAACTGGGCGTTAAATTTAATTTGAATATCGGAGACATGTGTCAGCTTAATGCAGGGTGAAAGTCATGCATAAAGCTCCTAGAGACTTATACCCTGAATGAAGCAGCCACCTGCCTAAAAGCATCTAAATTCTTCTCTACTAGAATTGCGGTCTTAGTGGGTTTTTACTGCACCATCTCATTCTCTTGCTGATTTTTAAAAAACATTCATCCTTCTTTACCCATGACCTGTTATATAATTACATATATCATCAAGTATTTCGCTGTGCAATCTCTGCTGTGGAGTGCAGTGGATGCACAATCAACTTGTAAATAGTGCAGACCCTGATGAGACAGCTCCTGCAGGAGCTGTCTCATCTGGGTCTTCACTATTTACAGGTAGGTATATTGACGTGAATAGAAAGCGAAAAGGTTAAGCCTTCAACACACCACGGAAGTGTTTGTAATTACCTCAGCGAACTGTTTGGACCTAGATGAGATGGCAAGTAACTCGACATCTCAACAGGATCCCAACTGTTTGGCACTCGGGTCACGGGTTTGGGGGTTAAATACTTATCTCAGCATGTTAAACTTGAACATGACGAATAATTGAAACTGGCTCCTCCTTGAATATCAATAAAACTTGTAAATTGTATTAAGAAAATTGTTTTAAGACAAACAATGCAGAACATAGACAAAGGGCTCCCTCAAAAGATCAAATTGTTTAACACTCAATATCTTCTATTGAATAAATGTGAAAGAAACTACGTTGTGTTCAACAGGCAGGTAACCCATTTCAACACGAAATACAGTAACATCTCGATTATTCGAACATTCAAATACGCACCATTAAGGAGAGGAATTTAATAAGTTAATAGCTTCCATTCCAATCCTAATTAGAGTTGTGTATATTTATGCATGTTGTAAATTGCAAAAAATAAAATATGTTTAAACCAAATACGCACCATTATCGATCCTTAAGACAGGTGGCAGCTTAATGCAGGGTGAAAGTCATTAAGAAAGCTCCTAGATGATTTTTCTGCGGGATTTTCAACCTGCATTAAGCAGTCACCTGCATAACAAGGTAAAAATTCTTAATTACTAAAATTGCGAAGTATCGAGTTTGTACTGTACAGTAAACCCCCTCTAATGCGACCACCAAAAAGGGGCATAATTCTGGATGGCAGAGGCAGATGGTATCTTAATGCAGGACGAAAGTTATGCAGAAAGCTCTCTGCATAACTTTCGACCTGTATTAAGCAACCACCTGCTTACAAAGACAGCTATGGTAATTTTAAATGGTCGCATTAGAGGGGTTCTTCTGTACATTCTTTCGTCTAACATTGCCACTTGCTACATTTCGTCTAACATTTCTATAAGTGTATTTTGAGAAGTATAGCTGCGTGCCAAACAATCTAGGTCACGATGCGATACCTAATTTCTTGGCGTTTCATCCGGACCCAGTTAAAATGCAAAAACACATGATGACAACAGTCAAATTGTCCGTGCAATAAATATTGTAAGTTAAAACTCACAAAACATGATATTTGTTTGGTAGTCCTTGGCCTCCATACTGATTATTTATGTCGAAAGTTCATCGGTAAAACATGATATTGTGATCGTTATATTTTACAAATTAAACTCTTTCACCCATGAAGTCGCCAGAAAGCTGCTCTTCGGGTGTGCTGCAATGAGCGATACTGTACATGTAAATGCATTTTGCAAACAATTTAGATCCAGATGAGACGCTGGTCAACTCGGCGACATATCTGGATCCAAGCCGTTTGACAAAACATTTAGATTTTAGAGAAGAAATTGAAAGAAATTCCACTCTGAAACTTAAAGCAGACGACCTTGTTTGCAGACTGTAATTATTTGGCGCCAGAGGAGCCAGTGTTGTTGAAACATGTAAAGTATACACTGTTGTCTTGATAGTAACATGGTCCGGAGGTTATAAAACATTTTGCTTGAGTCTGAGATCATTATCAAGCATCTGATTGGTCAGATTCCGAACTTGTCCAGAATCTGACCAATTTGTTACTTGAGGATGAGTTCAGACTCAGACTGGGACGTTTTATAAACTTGGACCCAGTATCATATGTAACCAATGGCTTTAACCATTACATCGCTGAATTTACACATTGATTAGTCCACAATTCAAACAGGCCAAGCTTAATGATTTTTTTCTAAAGACAATTGTAACATGACAAACAATGCAGACCTTGAAGGCGTCTAATTAAAATCCGAGATGTTTGACCCTCAGTCAGTTGTTTCTCAAATACTTGAAAGAATCGGAAATAAGTAAAATGCTCTAGATCATAGCTTGTGCAGACAATCGTGTTTATAGCACGGTATGTAATTGGAGACTATACATAACAATGGCTAAGTCAAGAACGTTAAGCATCCGCCAAAAGTATTCTTGCTTGTCTGTACATATATGCATTTTCGTTTGAGTATTCTTTGTATTTGTTTTATTAACCCTTTCACCGCCAATGTTGCATAAATGCACCACGACAAATAGTGCAGTCCCAGATCAGACACCGCCTTGAAAAGGCGGCGTCTGATCAGGGACTTCATATTTTGCCGCAATCTCTTTTCCGATATACATATGCTTTATTCCTTTGAAATTTGCACTTACTTATCTCTTTTCCTTATAGTACCGACTTATTTAAGAAAAACTAGATTACAAACGACAATTAGAAATTTGGCGCCGAAAAGTTTAAACGAATATCAATATCACTGTGAAGGCGATTGATTCCTAATTAGACATTTCACTAGGATCAACACTATTCGCTAGGACAATCAAATCGAGATGAACACTATCGAAGTTAACCCTTCGCTTGCTGAATTTTAAGATACATTTCTCTTTCTTTACCCATGCCCTGTTGTATAATTACATATATCTTCACTGTGTGCAAGTATTTCGCTGTGCACTCACTGCTGTGGAGTGCACTGGTTGCTCAATCAACTTGTAAATAGTACACTCTGATGAGACAGCTCCTGCAGGAGCTGTCTCATCTGGGTCTTCACTATTTACAGGTAGGTATATTGACGTGAATAGCAAGCGAAGGTTTAAATGACAAAAGCATTTTAGACGGGTTTAACCGTTTCACAATTAATAAGGAAGATATCTGAAATAACCTTTGATAGGGGACTCTCTAAAGACACAAGCTTACTCTTTGGTTACTAAATCTATTCTAATCATTCTTCATAATACATTCATACACATTTACAGTAGGCGGGGCTTATCAGTTGGTCAGTGAGAGTGACCACAGAGGCGGAGCTATCTCTGTGCTACAGCTACATACATTACATCCCTTCTTTCATTTAAATTTGACAGACAGTTCATAGTCACTACTCACTGCAAAGTTCAATAAGTTCAACTCTGCGACATGATACTTTTAGCAACTTATTTCAAAAGCCATCTAGTGATAATGTTTCAGTTCTTGACCATTTGCACAAACATAAATTCTGACATGACTGATAGACTAATGTCTTACACCCGTCCTAATGAAAATAGCACCTACTTATATCCATGTAATCAGAATTTCATGATCACAAATCAGTGTCAGTTCTGAGGTTAAGCACATTTATTCCCTTACGAACTGCGATAAAATGGCCTCACATGTGAGGCATGTCTGTATAACACATGGCCGTAGGGAGATTTCAATTTAATCTGATGACCTGTCTGTCCGATTACTGTGTATATGTCTCTCTCCCATTTCGAGTCAAGTTTTCCTCTAATTCTTTTCAGAATTAGCACACTTTGTCCCAGTTTATAATCCATAACTCGTTTACTCATGCGTCTATCTGCATTGTTTTTCATTTTTGCTTTTTGCTCTTTGTCACGTTTTTGAAAGTCACTAATTTGTCTTTTCTTCTCAAAATGTGGCATTTTATTTCTAAGCTTTCTATTAAATAGAATTTCTGAGGGTGCACGTCCAGTAGTAACATGTGGTGTAGTACGGTAACTGAGTAAGAACTTTTGTAACTCAACTCTCCAATTTTTGTGAGCGAGAACAGCAGTTTTGATGAATTTGCCTAATGTTTTGTTGAAGTTTTCAACTAAGCCGTTAGCTCTAGGCCAAAAAGGTGTGACACGCCTGTGTTTTATGCCATTTTTGGAAAAGAAATTTTGCATTTCATCTGAAACTAAATTTGGCGCATTGTCAGTAGTGATTTCTGAGGGAAGGCCATGTACTGCAAATATTTTCATTAACTTATGAATGATTGAAATTGAAGTTGTTGATTTGAGAATTTCTACTTCTGGGAATCTTGAAAAGTAATCAATGACAACAAGCAAGTATTCTCCTGACTGAAAAGGTCCAGTCAAATCCATACCGACACGGTCCCATGGTTTTCCTGGTAAATCTGTAGTATGTACCTGTGGTGGGACAGGTGGGTTTGAGAGTAATTGGCACTCATAGCATGTCTTGATCATTTGCTCCACATCTCTGTCTATTCCTGGCCAATAAACTTTCTCCCTTAATATCTGCTTTGTTTTTACAACACCTTGGTGTGACTCGTGGGCTAATTGTAGCACTCTTGCTCGTAGTTTCTCAGGTATGACTATGCGTGTCCCACGCAGTACTATATTATTTTGCACAGACAGTTCTGAGCGCACCTTGAAGTAAGTGTTAATTTTACTGCTCTTTGGCCATTTGTCATGCTTGATGCAGCGAATTAACTCCAATGTAGTGTTGTCCTCAGCTGACTCCTTATCTATTTCATCTAAGGTCATGGCACAGGGCACTGAGTTCTGGCAGACATAATTAATGAATTCCTCTGCTTGGTGTGAAATTTGATTTTCACACTGGTGAATGGGTGATCTCGACAGCACATCAGCAGCATTTAGACTGCCAGGCTGGTATTCAACCGTAAATTTGTAACTCTGCAATTTAAGTAGCATACGTTGGATTCTGGCTGGAGGGTTATGTTTGGGTTTGAAAATGTTCACAAGTGGTTTGTGGTCAGTAATTACCTTGAAATTTAATCCGTAAAGGTACACTCCAAATTTCTCCACACCCCAGGTAACTGCAAGGCACTCTCTTTCAATCTGACTGTAGCGCCTCTCTACTTCATTAAGTGTCCTGCTAGCATATGCAACTGGGCGAACTTGTCCATTTGTTTGTTTTTGTGATAAAATGGCTCCAACTCCATATGGACTTCCGTCAACTGTCACAGTTGTTTCAGCGTTTGGGTTGTAGTATGCCATAACAGATGCACTAGTGATCAATTCTTTGAGCCTTTGAAATGCATGTTGTTGATCAACTCCCCAGGTAAACTCCTGATTTTTGCGGGTTAGTTTTCTGATTGGTTCTGAGATTGTTGCAAAATTTGGGATGAATTTTGAACAGTAATTCACCAGTCCCAAGAAACTTTTTACTTCTTTCACTGATGTTGGGGGCTTTGTTTGTTGGACTGCTGTGATTTTTTCGTCGTGTGGTAGGAGACCCTCAGGTGTAAGCTGATGTCCCATAAATGTAATGGAGGTCTGGCTGAATACACACTTTTCTTTGTTCACTGTCAAGCCTTTTTCGCGCAGTCTCTTGAGTAAATTTGATAATGCAGTGTCGTGTTCTTTCTTGGTTTTTCCAAAAACAATTATGTCATCTGAAACATTTCTACAGCCTTTAATGTCTTGAATTGTATGTTGGATAATTCTCTGGTAAATCTCTGGGGCACATGAAATTCCAAAGAGAAGGCGTTTGTAGCGGTACAAGCCGTCGTGCGTCACAAATGTTGTAATGTGTCTTGACTCTGGATCTAGTTCAATCTGATGAAATCCCATCTTGAGATCTAGTTTTGAGAAGTATTTGGCACCACTCAACTCTTCTAGCGTTTCATCTATATTTGGCATTGGGAATCGTTCCCTCTCGACAGCTGTGTTGGCCTGGCGTAGATCCAAACACAAGCGTATGTCGTCTTTCTTTGGAATCACGACAATAGGGGAGATCCAAGGTGTAGGACCTTCCACCTTTTCTATTACGTCATTGTCTAGTAGCTCTTTGATTTTGGTCTCAACTTGTCTTCTCATTTTGAATGGAATTCTGCGATTTGGTTGGGCTACAGGTGTAACAGATTTGTTTATGTTCAGTTTCAATTGGTAGTCTTTGAGTTTACCCAAACCTTGGAATCTGTCACTGTATTCTTTGAGTAGTGCTTCTACCTGCGAGTCATTGCTTGTTGATACAGTGTTGACACAGATCTTCAAAATGCCTAATTCTAATGCGGTTTGGTGACCTATCAGAGGAGTACACTTGCTGTTGACAATGTGGAATTTAATCTTATGTGAAGTTTCATTGAAATTCACATTCAACATGGCAATTCCTAATATTCTGAGAGGTATTTTGGAAGCATATGGATATATTTTTGTGTGTGATTTTTCAAGAGGCATGTTTGGGCTAACAGACTCAAATGTAAACCTATCAATGCAATTGACTGTTGCGCCTGAATCAATTAATAAATTGCATGGCCTACCTTCAATTTTCACCTGCAGAAATGGAGATCCTTGTTTTGCTTCAATTCCAAACACAAATTCATCATCACCACTATCACGTGCATTTTGATTTGAAATATACCGTACTTCACCACTTTTCCTAGATTTACACATATGTGCATAGTGACCACGTTTTTTACATTCATGACAAACAATATTTCGCGACTTCCGACACTCGTGTCCTGCATGGCCTTTTCCTCCGCACCGGAAACAAGTTTTGAACCTGGCGGGTTTGGGTGCTGATCTCGGCATGGTTCTTGGCTGGTACTGCTTTCGTGTTGATGGTCTACTCTGGTTTCCTCTCAGTTGCTGTACTTCTTCTGGTTTGCATGGTTCGTCATTTTGATAGTGACTCTTCTCATGGGTTGTCTCTGTCATTTTCGAAACATGGAGCGAAGCTAACTCAGATGATCTGGCAAGACTTTGTATTTTGTCTAAAGTCAGGTTTTCTTCGCTTAGAAATCTTTTCTTCAGTTCTTTTGATTTGCATTTTTCAACAATTTGATCACGGATCATATCGTCAACAGATCCAACCGGAAATTCACATGTAACTGCTAACTTTTTCAGTCTTACAATGAAATTGTCAACTGTTTCCTCATTTTCTTGACATGCCAGTCTAAACATGTGACGTTCATATGAAATATTTTTCTTTGGCTGAAAGTATTCTGTGAATTTGTCTTTGGTGTCCTTGTAAGTATTGCCTACATCCGAAAACGTTTCGTAGATGTCTTGAACTTCTTCACCAGCAAGATGAAGTAAGATAGTCCGTTTCTGCTCATCTTTTGTAACACCACTGGCAGCTATGTAATACTCAAATCTTTTCATGTAATTGTCCCAGGTACTTGCGAGATTTGTGTTCTGTCCCAAAACTTTGAATGGTTTTGGTGTTGGCAGATCTAATTTTGATGCCATCTTGAAAGAATAGGATCCTTTTCAACGTTTGTAATGTCCTTTTCACAAAGGTCTTGAATATGTCCACATGGGTCTTGAAATGTCTTGTTTGAAAAGGTCTTGAAAAAATGCACTTTCAAAAAGTCCTCCTTTTTACAGGTCTTGACTATTTAAATAGATCCCGTCCTCGTCGCCAAATGAAATAACCTTTGATAGGGGACTCTCTAAAGACACAAGCTTACTCTTTGGTTACTAAATCTATTCTAATCATTCTTCATAATACATTCATACACATTTACAGTAGGCGGGGCTTATCAGTTGGTCAGTGAGAGTGACCACAGAGGCGGAGCTATCTCTGTGCTACAGCTACATACATTACAATATCTATTTCAGAAATAGAACCATTGCACAAGTCACTTTATCCTTCTTCAGTTAATTGCCACCAGGCTCGCATATGCGAAAAAAGCATGAATCCTGATGACATGTCGAGTTACATGGCGTATAATCTGGATCTAAGCCACAGTTTAACTTCGATAACTCGAACTTCAAGGGACCATACAAACAAGTTCCGAGATAACAGAAGAACAATTTTTCGAGTTCACGGCTTAGTACAGGTCTAAAGTAATGTTGAAAGCTCCTACATGAGCTTTCGGCATTACTTCAGACCTGTATTAAGCTGCAACATGTGTTTCTAGATATCTCTAGCGAAACAGTTTAGAGCAATTTTGTATGGTAAGTTTTTAGAAGGGCTAAACCTTTCGTTCGAGTTATCCCAAAGTTCGAGTTATCCGAGTTTGAGATATTGAAGTTCAACTGTATTTGCCACACAGTCGGTAGTTTCTTTAAACTTGAAAGGCATCGGAAATATGAAGTTATTAGTACAGATCGAGAAGGCATGGGAATTCCATCCGAGGTGAAACAGCAATATAACACTTGAAAGGGTCACACTATCAATAAAAAACAAAATACGTTCTTCTGTTAAAAACTGTTGTCTGTGGTGATGTTCATTTATTTATTTATTTATTTTAAAAAGTAAACCCAAATTAAACAACAGTATAGCCTATACTTAATCTACTCCTATATGCTTTTCGTTCCTTAAGACTCCCAATCGCGAAACTTGATCACATACGAGGGGTGATTGATAAATTTGTGTGTCCTTACCTTAACGCAATCCTCACTGAATGACGAAATTACTTCACGTGCCTCGTTGCGGAATTCTAAAGAGGTTTCAACCCGCTGGCCTCTAAATTTCCAACAGTGTCTGTCGTTGCCCTCCGACCTAGTTTTTCGTCATCAAACATTGAGGCTCTACCACCATTAAATCGCTCGTGCCATTTGTAGACAAATGTTTTTCCACATGTTGGCAATGTATCCGAGTTTTTAATTTGTTTCAGCGTTTCTACCCATGAAGGTTTGAGTCCCAAACAAACTTTGATTGCTATGAATACCATTTACTGTTCTTAAATATGAGATATCTATTCACCTACCTGATCATGAAACAGAAAATAAAGTGTTTTACTTGTATATGATTTTTTATGTGATTTGATAAATAAATAAATTCTTGAGAGGAGAATTCCGCGAATTTATGAATCAGCCCTCGTACATTTGCAAACAAGTTGGATCCAGGTGAGAAGCCTAGACACTCGGCGAATCACACGTTTCTGCTCTGTTTCATGATTTGGTTATCTTCAGAGACTATAGGGCTAGATCTATATACAGTAAACCTTCTCTATAACGGCCACTATATTGTGTTACCTATGTGGTATTAGCGCAGGTGGCAGCTTAAAGAAAGATGAAAGTAAAACAGAACGCTCCTATAGGAGCGTTCTGTTTTACTTTCACCTTGCTTTAAGCAGCCACCTGCCTTAAACACTAAATACTTGATGTGATTTAGTGGCCATTATAGAAAAGATTTACTTATTTTCTTTAGCAAACAGAGCAGACCATGATGAGGAGGCTTCTCTTTGCGAATACGTGGAAATATATCTCTATCAGTAAAACCATTCACTCAGGATTGTTTTATCCAATACGGAATATTTAGAATCAGATCTATAATAGTTCATAACTACATAGCAGAACTTGATCAAAGGAATCCTATATGAGGGGGTATTCGATTCTTTCTTTCTTTTCCTTTCTGTGGTCATATGTCTGGAACAATCTACCATAATTGTAAAAATCATGCTCATTCATAACTCGTGTTTATTGCTGAATGTCACTGTTTTGTAAATAAATGGGGAGAGGGCATTTGATGCTATATCTCAAATACAATTAAATATGTTATAACCTGTGTCTACATTGGTTTTAAAGCTTTTACAAGGCGTATCTGTGAGGCAAATGGTTAACGGAATTTAATTCCATTTTCAAAATTGATCTTGTATTATTTGTGGACAAAACACAGCAATAACAATTCTGTGGTCTATAAATCAGCTAATGTTCTTCATGGCCAACAGGCGATCTGCTAAATAAAATCTCTAATCCTTTTAATATTGAGTCTGTAGAGAAAGGCTTTTCCTTGTTTACTCCCAGTACTCGGACACAAGCAATCTCCTTCTATATCTGTTGGTTTGAAAACCTCCATAAGTCAATATGACACAAGTCTGATATAGACAAATACAGCAGTAAATAGTGTATACCCTGATCAAAAATCAGTAGAAGTTTCAGTTTGGACAGTAATACAGTTGAGCTTCGATATCTCGAACTCGGATAACTCGAGTTTCGATATAATTCGAAGTAAAAGTCCAGTAAAAGTCCAGTCCTTCCAATTTTACCATACAGAATCGTTCTGAAATGTAATACTGACGATGGGCTAACCCTTACAATGATGAACTTTCAAATGGACTATTCAGGTCAAGCTTATGGTGGACATTTAGGATTGTTTCTAAAGGAAAGTGCAACATGACAAACATTGCACACCCTGATGAGAGGGCTTCTCTGGGAACCCTCTCATCTGGGTCTATACTGTTAATCGACGTCTCGCCAGCATCCAAAGAATTGGATTGTATGATTATAATTTTGAAACCAAAAATAAGAATTGATAAAGTATGAAAATTGAAGCAGAGGACAAACATTTCAGACAACACGACACGCAACTCGTTTAAGGTTTACTTATTCGCACCATTTGCGAGTAGGAGGTTACCATTGCATATCTGTTTGGATCCAGATGAGACACCGAGTACTTGGGCGTCTCATCAGAAATCGAACTCTGTAACTATGATTTGTAAGCAGTCAGCCTATTCTTAACTCATTCCCTTATTAGTTATTTTTAGACCAAACCTCTTGAATTAAATCTACCAAAAAGGAGCATTTAGTAGTGGAAAGTAAAACATTTTACTTGTGTAGTTTGAAACCATTGCTATGGAGCAAATGCTCTGTTTATCACAATGGATTTAGAAAGTGACTGTTACAGAGGCGCCAAAATGCGTCATTATGAGGAAATGGGTTAAAGAAACCCATACCATGTTCGCTATAGAGACATTTTAATCTATGGATATGGACATATCCGATACAAACTGTGAAAACCTTGGTGTTAATTTATAAATCTTTATAACACGCACACATATTCTTCCACCAATTCAATTCATTTTTTTAGTTCAGTTTCTTTATTGCATAAAACATACATAGTATGCTTATAGCAAGCATGATAAAGAATACAATACAGGAAGGTAGGTAGGTAGGTAGGCAGGCAGGTAGGCAGGCAGGCAGAGAGATAGATAGCTAGATAGATAAATAGATAGATAGATAGATAGATAGATAGATAGATAGATAGATAGATAGATAGATAGATAGATAGATAGATAGATAGATAGATAGATGGATAGATGGATAGGTAGGTAGGTAGGTAGGTAGGTAGGTAGGTAGGTAGGTAGGTAGTAGGTAGGTAGGTAGGTAGGTAGGTAGGTAGGTAGGTAGGTAGGTAGATAGGTAGATCGATCGATAGATAGATAGATCTAAAGGCATCTAATGGAGTATTTACGGAGTAAAGGTTTAACTTATAACATCCTTGTAATCACTTCCTTAATCCATTACCTGACAGACATGCATTGGAAGGTTTTGCAAACAGAATAGATCAATATCAGATGGCTTCTGTAGAACCCGTCTGATCAGGGTCTGCTCTGTTTACTTCATGTAATATCTACGTATAGATAGATATGATGCTACACTTTCTGCAACACCCACATCTTCTTTTGTTCATATGTCATCATAAAACATTCAGCTTATTTTTACTAACGATGTCATAATTCGCTAATTATAATATACATTAGGTAAGTAATTTGCTTAGCGACTTATTTTCCTAGGATCACTGCGGCAGAATATCTTTTTGCAGAGCACTCCTTTAAAGTTTTAACCTTTTCCCTCATATAAACGTGTTTCCACGGCTTTGCAAACAGAGTAGACCCAGATCAGACGGTTCCTATAGGAGCCGTCTGATCAGGGTCTGCTCTGTTTGCTCATGAAATTTGAAATACCTATCTCTTTACTCTCTACAATGACTACAATGTTCCACCTTCATTATAACTATTTTGTCCATGAATATTCAGTAGGTATTTAAATTTGGAATAAACATAGCACAGGGAAAGAGTTAAAATGAAAGTAATACTATGTTTATAATACATGATTATTTATGCCTGCGTGTTCACTTTTGAAAACGATCTGTCATGTCGGGTGTAAGATGAATTAACCCTTTATTTTACGCAAAAAGAATAGACCCATATCAGACACCTCCTACAGGGTCTACCCTTAATAGTTTACTCCAGTAATACGCATTTATACGCCTTTACAAACATAGTAGACCCAAATCAGACGGTTCCTGTAGGAGACGTCTGATCAGGGTCTGCTCTGTTTGCTTATGGCACAATGAAGAAATGACATTAACGTTTCTTTCATGGTGTATCACATGCCATTATAAAAACACAACCAAATGCATAGTCATTATATTTAGTCATTGTATCGTTTACTATACTGTGCATATTTTCGTCTCATGTTTAGAATGCCCTAATTCCCTATAAACCTTTGTTCTTCATTTGTCACTATTTGCAGTAGTGTACAAGCAGAAATAACGTTTGTTCAAGGATTTGTTAAACTCGTTCAAGGATTTTGGTAAATTTGGCGTTGCGCGTGTTTAACTTTCTGCACTCTGAAATAATGTCGTCTGCAAATATAGTCCTCTTCTTCAATTCTAAAAATACGTTTTTCTTCCTATATCTTTTCAAAATGAATGTCAGAGTAACAGGTAGTTGGATCCTGATGAGATGCTTCTCATCTGGATCCAGACTGTTTGAAAAATTTAATGTTATCATAATGTCGCCGGTAGAGTGCTAAATGTTAAATAAAACTGAGTATGGACACTACGTATGTCATAATCCTTTAGCCTATGAATATTCATGTAAGAAATGATGACATCATGAATTTAATTACATACAGTAAACACTCGATACTACGAAAGTTTAGTAATCAAGAATGTATGTCTTTGTAGGCAGGTGACTGCTTAATGCAGAATGAAAGTCGTGAATGAGGCTTTCTGCACGACTTACATCCTGCATTAAATTGCCGCCTGTGCTAAAGATCAATAATGGTACGTTTGTTTTTTTGTGTGTTTGCATGTGTTGATTAACGTCGGTTTCTGCTCACCATGGGCTAACTGGACGCCGACCTCGGTTTACTTCAGAAGGAATTGGTCCGGCGAGGGATCGAACCCGTGACCCCTGGTATTGCAGTTGAGCGCGTTAGCCACACGACCACGTCCGCCGGTTATAATGGTACGTATTTGAGTGTTGGTAGTATCGATCTTATACTGTATGTAGATTAATTTTGTACACGGAATATGACTATAGAAATATTTGACCATGTCTTAATTTGTAGGATCAGGTCTATATGATTCCATTAGCAAACACAGCAGACCTTGATCAGACGGCTCCTACAGGAGTCGTCTGATCTAGGTCTACTCTGTTTGCAAAGTCGTTGTACGCCCTTTGTAAACAGAGTAGACCCAGATCAGACGGCTTCTGTAGGAGCCGTCTGATCCGGATCTGCTCTGTCTGCTTATTGAATAATATACATCTGATTCTACAGTTTCTGCTTTAGAAAAACCTTCATGTGCTGATAGGCCATTGTACTAATTAACCTCATTAATTTTCATCTTGTTATCATTTTATCATAAATATTCATGGAGTAAAAGAGTTAAACAAAAGTGTCATGTTTGATAGACCACTGACATGGATATTTCATTTAGAAGTGCCACCCATCACTACCATAGCATTGCTAATATTACATTCATTCTACTATAAATGCAATGAATGCGGATGCATGTATGGTAAACATGACTATACATGTAGCTTATCAATCAAATTTCTATCATAATCGCATAGGCTGATGCACCTTAAATGATGTTTCAGGATCGGGGGACACGAATCGGTCCTTTGGTTTTCTCAAATCTCAAACATCAGATACGTTAAGTTAATTCTCTGTATTTTAAGTAGTTTTGAAACATATGTAAATAAACACAAACTCGTGCCAATCTTTACATTTTAAAAACTATACATTATTTATTTCTAAAACAAAGATTGATCTGAAACTATTGGTTGTAATATTGAAAAACAGAATCACTTTACAATGTGATACATGTACTTATGGAGGTTTAAATGGACCCCCTTTATATAAAGAATATATGTGTAAAAAATATCGTAGTTATATGATATGAATATGATTTAAAAAAAGTTATAATATATTCTGAAAATGGGTGATCCCTCGAAAGGAAAAGTAGAAATGCAAAGAGAAAATTGCAGACTCGGTTTAATTGAGTCTGTTCATGAGTAGTAATTAAAAGTGCAACAATACTCACGCTCCCTAGCATCGGCTTAAGCAGTATTCAATTTTCAAAACTAATAACATGAAAATTAATGATCCCGAAGGACCAGAACATATAACAACACTGAGAATGAAGTACGGGGCGACTTTTTTACGGCCGCCACACAAGCACTTAACACCTGCTGTTGTGAAGTACATATATTCTGAAAATGGTTGATCCCTCGAAAGGAAAAGTAGAAATGCAAAGAGAAAATTGCAGACTCGGTTTCATTGAGCCTGTTCATGAGTAGTAATTAGAAGTGCAACACTACTCACGCCCCCTAGCACCGGCTTAAGCAGTATTCAATTTTCAAAACTAATAACATGAAAACTAATGATCCCGAAGGACATAGTTAGACATATAAGTTAGACATAGCATAACATGTACATTTTGACTGTCTTATATTAGCCCTTTGATATAAATAATTCATATTTCTTGAAAAAATGAAAAATAATTATATTTTTTCGTACAAGTGACCACAATTATTTAACATAACCCACTGATTTCAAAGGGATATAAAAATTATGTCGTAAAAACATGTTCAGCAATATAGTCCATTCAGTATATAAAATACTTACTTAAGTAGTATGTAAAATGAACTTTATTCTAGTTATATACAACGTGTTCTTTTCAATACTTAACATTAATTACAACTTAAACATCACAAATAAATAAATTTTGTTTAATATAAACTATCTGACTTTTACAAATATATATCTTATTGCATATTTATAATTCATAAAAAAGTCCTTACATACATAATAATTCCCATGT